>CM049408.1:27467500-27475000 GCA_026929865.2 Hyperoplus lanceolatus
TGTACTTTAATATTAAAGTATTCTACATTCATATATTCACTGTTCTACATTTCACTGATCCCAGAAGTCATTAAGAGTTAATGACTCTCACACACACACACACACACACACACACACACACACACACACACACACACACACACACACACACACACACACACACACACACACACACACACACTGCTGCATGTATGCCTGCACCGTGCCATGGAAAAACTAAGTGGACATCTGTAGATCAGTGGGTCAGTGTCGACTAGCGGCCTTCATATGAACCTAGTCTGCAGGCCACAGCCATAGTGTGTGTGTGTGTGTGTGTGTGTGTGTGTGTGTGTGTGTGTGTGTGTGTGTGTGTGTGTGTGTGTGTGTGTGCGCGTCTCAAACTATGAATTATGGATGAAAATAGAGACCTGTCTATGTGCTTTGCTCATGTTTAACCCCTGGCACTTTTTAGCGCTGTGGGATTTTTAATTTATTTAAGTCATTTACATGTCTTTCTTTTCACTAAGAACATACCCTTTAGACACACACACACACACACCCACACACACACACACACACACACACACACACACACACACACACACACACACACACACACACACACACACACACACACACACACACACACACACACACTCTCTCACACACACACACACCAGGCAAAATGTCCTCACTTTCCAAAAAATGTCCTCATAAAGATTCCTTTACAAGAACACACACACGCAGAGACACATTTTAAGCTCCTAAATATTCTCACAGGGGCCTCTTTCAGCTTTATGATATCTTTGCTACACACACACACACACACTCTTTGTCACTCACACACACACACACACACACACACACACACACACACACACACACACACACACACACACACACACACACCTGTACACCTCTGGCTGTGGTTCAGGGCTGGCTTGACAGGTCGTTGACATACGGCGAGGGTTTTATTACAAAGCTCCCCTTAAGGAAACTGTTGAGATAGTTAAGAGATAAGAGCTGACATGGAAGGGAACAAAGAGGCTCCTTGTGTCCCTATCAAGAGCCCTCTCTATCTCACACACACACACACACACACACGGCCCGCTGGAGCTGCTGTTAAGTCTGACAAAATATTTTTGTGCTGAGTAGTGACTAGTCGTATTTTTTTCACCCATCAGCTTTAGCTTTTTTCACTTTTTTCGCTCTCTCTGTAACACACACACACACACACACACACACACACACACACACACACACACACACACACACACACACACACACACACACACACACACACACACACACACACACTAATTCACTATGTAGTTTCCCCCATTGTTTCCCTATGTCTCTCTCTCTCTCTATTGGAAGAGTGTGTTTTGATGCTGGCAGAGGCAAGCAGATGGCAGGTTGTGTGCCGAGCTGTAAGGAGTCAAACGCATGCAACTCACACACACACACACACACACACACACACACACACACACACACACACACTCAAACCCACACACACACACACACACACACACACACTTGATCAGTCACACACACGTCACACACCCACTTGACACACACTCAAAGCCAGAGAGAGAGACAATCCAGGCTTGATCAGTCCCACACGTCACTCAGCCTCTTGACACACTCACAGCCACACACACACACACACACACACACACACACACACACACACACACACACACACACACACACACACACACACACACACACACACACACACACACAGGGTTGATCCACGCAGGTGCAAACTCCACCTTCTACTGTATTTTCTATTAACATCACATGCTAAACATTGAAATATATAATGTAATCTAATCCATGCCTGTGTGTGTGTGTGTGTGTGTGTGTGTGTGTGTGTGTGTGTGTGTGTGTGTGTGTGTGTGTGTGTGTGTGTGTGTGTGTGTGTGTGTGTGTGTGTGTGTGTGTGTGTGTCCCTCTCCGACCACTAACTAGAAGCAGAGCTGTCCTGTCTAGCTCTGCTGCACCCCATTTACTATTCTGTGAATGGAAACAGAGAGCCAACAGAGTGTGTGTGTGTGTGTGTGTGTGTGTGTGTGTGATTCTCTTTCATCTCCTTGTGGTCACACTCACACATCTGTTCGCTCTGACTCACTCATCCTCCATCATAATTCCTTTATTGGCTGGACCATAATTAGGCAGATTATTGCTTAAATTATACCATATAGTCTGTGCTAATACTCTATTCTGATTGGCTGGAGAACATTCCATAGGTGTGTATTATATATTGTAGCACATTATAGGCCGGTCATTTACCTATAGCTCAATTCATACACTGTAACAAACACATTAACATTTTACTACTTATTAACATTGACTAAAATATAATCGATTTTCATGATAAAAGTAAAATTATTCAAGGGTTGGAAATAGGAAATTGCAGAGGGCAGTAAATATAGCTGTGTAGGTCTTTTGAAAAGTGCTGTTGAACAGGATTTTTTTAAGGTGGCTCATAAACGACACACACACACACACACACACACACACACACACACACACACACACACACACACACACACACACACACACAAATTGTCCGTGGTCCGAACTCACATGCGCTTCTGTTTAAAGCCCCCCCACATCCAGGGCAGCTGACACATCTAATATTGAAACCAAACTCGGCTTCCTTCCCTCCTCCCACACACACACACACACACACACACACACACACACACACACACACACAGTCACAGACACGGACACACACTCTCTCTCATACATGCACACACACACACACTGACACAGTCTCTCTCTCAAACTCTCTCTCTCACACACGTCACACACTCCCTCTCTCTCACTCACACTCACACACACACTTACACACACACTCTCTCTCACACACACTCCCTCTCCCCCTCTCTCTCTCTCCTCTCTCTTACTCCTTCTCTCTCTTACACGTTTTTGCCAGCAGAGCTAAAATAATAAACCCTTGTGCCGTCTGCAAAGCGTAATGGAAGAAGTTGAAGTAGAGACGTTTTGTGTTTCTGGCTGCGGGAGTGACAGTCGAGCTCAGAATCCAGTATTTTGGGGGTTTTCTAGAATGTAGAATGAACCCCGTGTGTGTGTGTGTGTGTGTGTGTGTGTGTGTGTGTGTGTGTGTGTGTGTGTGTGTGTGTGTGTGTGTGTGTGTGTGTGTGTGTGTGTGTGTGTGTGTGTGTGTGTGTGTGTGTGTGTGTGTGTGTGTGTGTGTGTGTGAGATTTTTTGTATCATTCTCGAGTGCGGTGTAGCTGGTAAATTGGCTTGGTGCATTTTTTCCTATGACAACTTTCTCCTCATCGCTGGCGCAAACACACACACACACACACACACACACACACACACACACACACACACACACACACACACACACACAGGGTGGTTTATATATGCTGTGTGTCAGCGCAAAGTCAAGAATCAGTTTTCTAACGTGGTTTTATAAAGAGAAAAGAGAGAACTGCTTGGAAGTGTGTGTGGGATCTTTTGAGAACGGCTGATGGATTATTAAAGGGGACCTATGATGCTTTTTGACTTTTATGAGCAGAAAAGTAGTATAATAGGTCCTCTTTAAAGGGGCAGCAGCAACACTGATAGTCCTTACTTTTTTTCAGAGTTAAAACACCTTAATTTAATTTTTACTACATGTTACTGTCCAACGCTTTCACAGAACAGATTTGGGATGGAGCCTTAAAACCTGGATCTAGGAGACTACAGTGTTCAGGCTGGGTTGGTATAGATGTCTGGTATAGATGTCCCAGGACAACTGTGGCCCAGTTGTTCTGGGTCCCAAACAGAGGCCGCTCTTTCTGTGTGTGTGTGTGTGTGTGTGTGTGTGTGTGTGTGTGTGTGTGTGTGTGTGTGTGTGTGTGTGTGTGTGTGTGTGTGTGTGTGTGTGTGTGTGTGTGTGTGTGTGTGTGTGTGTGTGTGTGTGTGTGTGTGTGTGTGTGTGGAGGGCAGATCCTGGAGGAAGGGATGCAGGGATTACTGGCTTTCCTGCTCCCGTCCTGCTCCCATGAACAAACACACTCAAACACACCAATGCTGCGTTCAAGTTTCACCATCTACACACACACACACACACACACACAGGGGAGACTTAATGTTAAAGCTATAGTGCGTAACTTTTTCATATAAATGAACAACGTTTACATTCAAGCCATCGCCAAATGAGTTGCCACAATAGTTGATTCAAGTCTTTCATCTCCACAAAAACCTCTCTCTGTATTTCTGTTAACAGTGTTGTTGTAAATACTCAGAATTTTCTCATGTGGGACGACAGAAGTTACGCACTATAGCTTTGATAACAATGTCACAGTCCTGGTTTTTCCTCATCGTGAAGAAAGAGACAGATTATTAAGGTAAAATGGTAGAATAACGGACAGGAAGTAGTGTGTGTGCGTGTGTGTGTGTGTGTGTGCGTGTGTGTGTGTGTGTGCGTGTGTGCGTGCGTGCGTGCGTGTGTGCGTGTGTGTGTGTGGTGATCAGAAGCACATGGCAGGTTTCCCGTAGCGAGGTAACGACCAGTTAGCAGTTAGCTGCTCGGGGACGGACCCACGCAGTCTCACCACACTAATAAACTGCTCCATAAACACACACAGCACTAAATGCTTTAATGTCCTGCTGAGACACACACACCGAACACACACACACACACACACAGCCCACACCTACAGGGAGTTAATGGATCAAACACAAATCCGTGTTGCAAAGTTTTATTTTGGAAAACCATCAAATAGAAAATAATCTAGCACAGGGGCAGTGAGTGGTGTCACCATCATGAGTCAACATAGCTGCTACTATACAGAAAATAAAATTCAAATTGAACTTTTCCCTACATGATTTTCTTAATGGCTATTTCAGAGACTTGTCCACGTTGTCGAATTGAGGTTTTAAAGTCCTACTTCACCGGTGGGAATATGAAGGTGTATTGAACTCTGAGATCCTATGTCGTATAAATGTGCAAAACATTTTAGAAATCGGTTCATCCTAGCCTGAGAAAAGGCAGAAAGAGTGTTTTATGGTCTCACTGTCCAACCCTACATTTTACTAATGTGACATCACTTCAGTAAAAATGTAGGATTAACAGGACAGCTGTGCCAAGGGAAGACTGAGGGAAGAAAAACCTCATTCATTATATTATAATAGCGATTTTATAATGATAGAACACTGGTTTCCGTATGGGTAAAGTATTATTTTAAGTCATTTTGAAATTCTGGTAGCTTTACTTTGATACACTCCCTGACACTCTTTGTTACCTCACTCTCACTCTCTCTCTCACTCACTCACACACACACACACACACACACACACACACACACACACACACACACACACACACACGCACTCACTCACTCACTATCTCACCACAGCAGGACATTATTCGTGGGGGCAGGTCATCCCAGCTGGAGAGTATCAAAAGTTTGCTCTCTGTGTGTGTGTGTGTGTGTGTGTGTGTGTGTGTGTGTGTGTGTGTGTGTGTGTGTGTGTGTGTGTGTGTGTGTGTGTGTGTGTGTGTGTGTGTGTGTGTGTGTGTGTGTGTGTGTGTGTGTGTGTGTGTGCGTGTGTGTGAGGTCAGGGGTCATCAGAGGTCAAAGTGTAACATTTCAATCAGGCATCTCCTCGCTCTGTGTCAGTGTGTTCAAAGACTGTCTCCATCAGCTGTGCAGTGTCTTTGGCTTTGACACATGTAGACAACGCTTTGAACTGATAGGTTTAAGAAAATACTCACTCTGGGGCGCTCCGGTGGCGTAGTGGATAGAGCGCGTACCATATTGGCTCCGGCCTTCGTTGCAGTGGTCACGGGTTCAAATCCGACCCGTGGCCCTTTACTGCAGGTCACCCCCCCCCCCCCCTCTCTCTCTCTCTCTCTCTGTCTCTCTCTCTCTCTCTGTCTCCCTATTTCAACTCTGTACTGTCTAATAAAGCTTGAAAAAAGCTAAAAAATAATCTTTATAAGTAATTCATTCCGATCGGGCGGCTGTGGTGAAGTGTGTAGGGCGGTCGTCCACTGGAGTGCAGGGTCGTTGGTTCAATCCCCCGTCTCCCCGCCACATGTCCAAGTGTCCCTGGACAAAGAGACATTGAACCCCAAATTGCTCCCGATAGTTAGCTTGCACCCTGCGTGGTAGCTGCTGCTGCTATCGGTGTATGAATGTGTGTGTGATTGGGTGAATGTGTGTGTGATTGGGTGAATGTGTGTGTGATTGGGTGAATGTGTACAAAACAATGTAAAGCGCTTTGAGTCTGTGAAAAACCAGGGAAAAGCACTGTATAAGTGGAGTCCATTTACCACCATCAGAGTTATAAGGTTGGATATCCCCTAAAAGTACAGACATCTATTCTAAGGTTGTGTTTCTCATTCTTTATATTCAGCAGCCCCAGAAAAAGCGTTTTGTCTTGTTTGGCATTCTCAAGCTTTATTAGATAGTACAGAGTTGAAATGGAGAGAGAGAGAGAGAGAGAGAGAGGATGACCTGCAGTAAAGGTCCAAGGGTCGGATTTTGAACCCACGACCACTGCAACGAAGGCCGGAGCCGATATGGTACGCGCTCTATCCACTACGCCACCAGAGCGCCCCATGTTTTGTATTTTTTTCTGATCATTTCCCTGATTCAGCAACACTCTCAGGAAACAGTAGTGCTGACCTAGCTTCAGTTTTACCTCCAAAGATTCCCCATGTGACTTTAAATCAATATTTTACACAGCTGACTCCTAAAATATATAACCGCTACTCTTTAGTTAAGGGTAAACGAAATACTGCACAGCTGAAAATATCACCTTAAGTAAGTCTGCTTCCTTTTGTTAAAGGGATTTTTTTTTTGGCATTTTTATGCTTTATTGATAGTGTAGAGACAGAGTTGAAATGGGGCAGAGAGGGGAGTGACATGCAGAGAACGACCACGGGCTGGAATCGAACCCGGGTCCGCTGCTGGCCGAGGCCCATGGGGGGGACGCCCTACCAACTGAGCTAAGGGCGCCCTGTGTTAAGGGGAAAATTTAACACTGCTCAATGCTACTTTAAAAAAATAGATAAGTTGCATTGACGTCCAAATTCTGAGATCCAAAAAAAACGCCTTCTTGTAATCGGATTGGTTCTTGCTTGTTGTGGAGGGAAGTCTAATTATGTTGTATAGCACACACACACACACACACACACACAGACACACACACGCGTCGCAGACATCCTGGCTTTTGTGGGGCAGAGCGTCTTACACTTGTCTGCTGAATTGAAACTAGGCCAGTTCATCTTTGGAATGACAATTAACCGCCGTGGACCGACCAAGCCCGCGCGCTATTCTGAGTGTGTGAGGGGTTTGTAGGGCAGGTGTGTGTGTGTGTGTGTGTGTGTGTGTGTGTGTGTGTGTGTGTGTGTGTGTGTGTGTGTGTGTGTGTGTGTGTGTGTGTGTGTGTGTGTGTGTGTGTGTGTGTGTGTGTGTGTGTGTGTGTGTGTGGGGCAGGTGGGTGGGGGTGGGGGGGTGGGGGCAATGAAAGGAGCACAGTAA
>CM049408.1:27485000-27500000 GCA_026929865.2 Hyperoplus lanceolatus
CAATAAATCGGCCATTGACTACACTGTGGAAAAGGATAAATAAGTTCATACGAAATCTGAAACCCTTAATTATTAGAATATGCCAATATTTAGTTTTAGAAGTAAGTTTGTTGAAAATGGTTAACCTTACTGGAAAGATGCAGAGGCCCCTACATTAACGAACTGGAAAGAACTTATGAAATGTTATCTGACCACAGAAAATACATTATCCGAAGACAACAGCGAAACAAATCAATTTAATGAAGTATGGAAACGCATCTATGAGGCACTATGAGTAATAAAGCTTGTAGCATTGCTGAGAAGGGAGGGGGGAACTATGGTGGAGATCACAGGACATGGATTTTTCTTTTTCTTTTTGTGTGTCTTTAAATGTTACGTGTGTGTGTGTGTGTGTGTGTGTGTGTGTGTGTGTGTGTGTGTGTGTGTGTGTGTGTGTGTGTGTGTGTGTGTGTGTGTGTGTGTGTGTGTGTGTGCGCGTGCGTGTGTGTGATCATGCAATAATGAACAACATACACATTTGTCCTTTTTCTTATTTTTATTTTTTTCTCTCTCTCTTTTCTTAGTTTGTATGTATTGTCTGGTGTTGTTTGTTTGTTTGTTTGATTATTGTTACAAAAAAAAAAGAAAATAATTAACCTTTTCCCACTCTGCATTTGTCTTGTGTGCAGACTGTGTGTCTTTAACTTCACTGTGGAAAAACGAAGGTTTCTGAAACACAAATATGTTGATAACGAAACACAAATCTGAGATTTTACTATTTTTGCTGTGGTTCATTCCTGGGTAAAATATAGTCTGAGTAATTGAGTACTTTTTGTATCTCATAATAACCCACTTCATGCGGCCAAGATTGTTAGTGTTAGTGTGAAAACTGCATCCTATTTGGGCGATTCTGACCCACAATCCAGTGCGCACGTGAAGTGACGTCACGTCGACGAAGCCTCCATATGAAAACAAACGGGGATGCGACGGATATAAAAGCAAGAGGCAAGATCAAGGCGCAATGTTATGATGAAATAAGAGAGTAAAGTATGTCCCAATAGTATGCCTACTGCATCCTAACTAGATTATTTTTATCGTCGGATGTAGTATGTAGAATAGAAAAAAGAAAGAGTATGCGATTCGGAACGCAACCTATTTCTCATATTAACCCCCTCTGTCTTCTTCTCTTGCCTTTAGACTCGGTGTCCAGTGAGGCAGCGTTCCTGGAGGACTATGTGTTGGGTTTGGGCGACACGCTGGAGATGTCATGTGACCTGGACGACCAATCAGAGCCCATCGCCTGGTTCAAAGATGGCGCCGGGCTGTTACCGGGCAACAACCGGACGCGGCTGGGCCAGAGGATGTTACGCATCATCAACGTGTCATACGAAGACTCGGGCGTCTACTCCTGTCGGCTCGCGCATAGCAACACGCTGCTTAGCAACTACACCATCCGGGTGACAGGTGAGAGAACGAGATTATAGCTATTGTTACCGTAGTTACTGATGGGAAGTTAACTGTTTAAATTTGAACTATTTGACCATTTTTAAGGGGTTTAAAGTGTTGGAAAACCCTGCTTTAGAGGTGCTCCGAGGAACTTTCAGTTTGTGTTCATTCTTGCACCCCCTTTGGACAAAAGCGGTAGTGTTTTTACTACGCCAGCTGTTGTTCCTGGGTGAGCGTATACCCATGACAAAGGCATTAAGAAAAACCATATTAAAAATAGCGTTCTTTGTACTGATGGTCTCGTTTTTCTGTTGCATGTAATTCCTGGAAGGAAAAATGAGAATTTTATCAGAAATGTTCTGATAAAAAGTTCCTCGTATTTACTTTCATACTTTCATAAGCTCAGAAAATGTTGGTTAACGCTGCATAAGTTTGTCCTAACTACTATATTGATTGCAGATAGAAGCTATATTGAGATTTTCCAAGGCTTCTGTGCAGAAATACACGTTTAGCGGAATAATTTTTAGTGCAAAATAGATCATTGAACAGAATTTTGAATGTTATTAAGCGAAAGGGTTTGCAGTATGCGTCAGGAGTCAACTACACACCTATTGCAACACCTTTTATTGCTCTAACAGGCGATGAATAATCTGTCAAGAAAAAGTCAACTCATAAATCCAATCTGAAATAAGTGTATTAATAAGTCCTTAGATAAGCGCTAACCAAACACAACGGCACGCCCAAGTTTCCAAGCAGTGTGGACACAACCATGAATCACATTTTGTTTTTTCACTGGCGTTCCCTTTTAAAAGCAGCTACCAGGAACTTTTAAATATTTCTAAAAACAGTCAAACTTTTCCTGTGATGATCATGAATGACATGTAACAGCAAACGAGACCATCAGTGCAAAGAACGCTATTTGTATATAGTTTTTCTTAATGCCTTTGTCATGGGGTATATGCTCACCCAGGAACAACAGCTGGCGTAGTAAAAACACTACCGCTTTTGTCCAAAGGGGCCGCTGTTAACAACACAAACTGAAAGTCCCTCGGAGCACTTTTTAAATAAGACATAAACCCAAAAGATTTTTTTTCGAGATACTTGAGTCAACACACTCACCATATCAGCGCCAATGAAAACAGACAGTCAGTGTGGCTGCTCCCTGTGAAGCTCTTCGTAAACCAAACCTGTCTGTCTGCGTGTATCTGCCCGTCTGACTGACAACTTCAGAATCAAAGTGTTTCTGTCTGTAAATATAAAGAAAACACACAGTCCAAACCGTTACCGCGGCGATGTCTCGACATGACAGTTTTTCAAATAACAACAGTGAAACTTTAGATGAGGGGAAAAAAAAATGTTCTATTATTTTTCTGACTTCTGCTGCGCTTTCAACCCCCTCAGTTAATGGCATGCCAAGCTGTACAGACTCAAACACACACACACACACACACACACACACACACACACAGACACACACAGACAGCACACACACACATACACTTGTGAGCATTGGCTAACACCGAGCCAAGTTTCACACAGTTTCCCCCGTCAAAGGTCAAATTAATTATCGCGCTATAGGGATGAGCCACGTCTTAAATAAGTTTACGATGCAAAGTGTGTGTGTGTGTGTGTGTGTGTGTGTGTGTGTGTGTGTGTGTGTGTGTGTGTGTGTGTGTGTGTGTGTGTGTGTGTGTGTGTGTGTGTGTGTGTAGGGGGGGTTCAGCAGTAGCTTTCGTGGACACCGGCTGAGTCTGTTATTGACAACTAATTAGAAAGCAATTAGGTCCAAACAGTTCATCATTGGAAACAGATGGGGAGGCAAGAAATGAGAGAGTTCACTCCCTCTCAACTCACCCCCCACCTCCGCTAACACACACACACACACACACACACATATTCTCACACACACCACACACACACACACACACACACACACACACACACACACACACACACACACACACAGATGTTTGGCAGCGTGCCGGGTAGAAAATGGCCTTTTCCCGGTCTAATCAGAGGTGGACAGCTTTGCCTTATGGACCCACTTATCATCTACACACTGCAGCAGGACGCATGCAAACACACACACACACACACACACACACACACACACACACACACACTCACGCACACACACACACACACACACACACACACACACACACACACACACTCACGCACACACTCACACACACACTCCACACACTCTGATTTAAATAGCAAGAACACCACCATATTTGCAAGTCTTATGCTGTTTTAAATGTGCTAAGAGTAACCTTTAAACCTTTCTGATATATTAAAAGGTTTCCTCTGATTGTCATGAATTGAATGTAACAGCAAACGAGACCATCAGTGCAAAGAATGTTTTTTTTTGTATAGTTTTTCTTAATGTCTTTGTCATGGGTATACGCTCACCCAGGAACTACAGCTGGGGAGACACACACACACACACACACACACACACACACACACACACACACACATACCAGCAAAGAAACCCACACAGGAAGCTAAAATCCATCTCAGCTCATTTTCAAGACATTTTTCATATAAAGATAAATGACTTTCTAACAGGAGTTTTTAAACAGTATGCTGTCGGTGGCAATATCCTGTTATAGCCCGTTCTCCTCCCTTTACTCTAAACGCTGAGTCTACAACACACACACACGCACACACGCACACGCACGCACGCACGCACATGCACGCACACACGCACGCACACACACACACACGGCGGACTATTGTGCTTCCCCTTCAAATATTTGAGTAAGGTGTCAGATATTTAGGTGCGGTATCAGATTTAGCACTTGGACGGCGGCCAGACAAGCAGATATATTGTAACACACACACACACACACACACACATAAACACACATAGACGCAGACATAGATGCACTCACACACACACACAGACATAGACGCACACACACACACACACAGACGTAGACGCACACGAGCACACACACACACATTTGATACACACGTTGCAAGCACAGGGACTTGATATTGCAACACACACACACACACACACGCACACACACACACACACACACACACACACACACACACACACACACACACACACACTCGCTACACGTGTAATGTGGTAATGTTAGGATGGAAAAGGATACCTTGCCAGATGAAGTGTATGATGAAATCGAGACACTTCTGTTTGGATGGTTTTATAGACTCATTGTAAACCCATCAGAGAGTCGTGATTTATGTCGTACGTACCTGGGTGTTAGATCGGTGTGAGCGCAAAAGCAAATAGTATTCTAAGATAACGGTTATAACAAATATACCGGCCGGATTAGACTGTCTTTACTTTGGCTACGGTGACTGTTGGGATGTAGCTCGAGTTAGCTCTTGTTTTTTATTCCTATTCTACTTGATAAATTCAACTTTTTGTTACATAAAAAGTTGAGCAACAGATCGTATGCTAATCCCCTAGTTCTGCAATTTTTTATTTTTTTTTTTTTTTTAACCTTTATTTATACAGGTAAATCCCATTGAGACTTAAGACTCTTTTTCAAGGGAGACCTGTTTTCCTTTCCCACGTTACCATTCACACACACATTCATACACCGATAGCAGCAGGCTAACTATCGACATTCACACGAGGCAAGGTGGGTGAAGTGTCTTGCCCAAGGACACAACAACCATGACACAGGTGGCAGGGCGGGGATCAAACCTCCAACCCTTTGATCATTGGCCGACCCGCTCTACCACCTGAGACACAGTCAATATTAGCTGAAAAAAACTTATTCGGAAGCTGAAACAAAAAGGTAAATTGTTGAATGTATTGAGCTTGACTGACCTAGGAAAGAGCAAGTTAAACATTCAAAAATCTCAGGGTAGGGCCAATTAACTGGAAATATTCTTGCGCCACTTATCCACCCATTGCATGATCACTATTTCTCATTACGGTTGGCTGTAAAAAAATAAAAATAAAAAATAAAATTATAATAATAAAAGTTCTACCATCTATCCAATCTTTTCTTGAGTACAATACCAAAGCACATTCAAACTGGCTTTAAAAATAAAGTTAACTTGTAAACCTATAGTTATAGCTGGCCTTAGCATTGAACTCAATCAGCCTCACAGAGCCTCACTCATGCCTGTGGACATCTTGGTTATGAAAAGCTATAGCTGTGCTGAAAAGCCCTACTAACGTCCTACTCATACTCATTTTGACGTCAATTTGAGTATGTGACGGTTGTGTATGCGAGTTTATTGGTGGGAATTTCCCGGATGAGTAATTACTTTCGGACCGATAGGATACTCAACCGCCCCACAATGCATTGCGTCTTTTCAAACGGCATGGAAGTTTTTGTTTTACTATTCTTTATTGCTTCTGTATACTTAAGTGTAAACAGTCCGACGAACCTGGCATACACAATGGATGGTTAAATAGACAGTATATAGTATATACACGTTGAGTATGTAGGAGGGAGGACGTTAGTAGGGCTTTTAGTATATAGTATATACATGTTGAGTATGTATAGGAGGGAGGACGTTAGTAGGGCTTTAAGAACTCAGTCTAAAAATCCTGCTAGTCGGTGGTTTGTGCAGAAGCAGTTTGTGCAGACAGCTGGCTCTCGTTAGCCGGACGTGTAGCTGAACCAGAAAGCGTCGAGGTCACGTCCAAAATAATTACGTGAAAATGTGTTAAGCAACAAATGGTATCTGTAGCTAGAGAACGATTATACGTCATTTGACACGGTATAACTGTTAAGCAAGAGTGTGTGTGTGTGTGTGTGTGTGTGTGTGTGTGTGTGTGTGTGTGTGTGTGTGTGTGTGTGTGTGTGTGTGTGTGTGTGTGTGTGTGTGTGTGTGTGTGTGTGTGTGTGTGTGTCGGCAGCACTAATGACCCTCTGTGGAAATGTTTGGGTTGTAATATCTGAGCGCCGCTGCCACGCCACACAGAACTGTAGACTCATTCATAAGTTTCTCAATGGGCATTTGTGTGTGTGTGTGTGTGTGTGTGTGTGTGTGTGTGTGTGTGTGTGTGCGTCTCTGTCTGTGTGTGTGTGTGTGTGTGTCTCTGTCTGTCTGTGTGTGTGTGTGTGTGTGTGTGTGTGTGCGTCTCTGTCTGTGTGTGTGTGTGTGTATATATATATTTTTCTAATCGTACCCATTTGCGATCCCACTCCTTTAATCTCCACTGGGTATTTAACTTGCGCTAAATTCCGGCGTTTGTTATATTTTTTCTCCTTATCTCGCCCCAAAATAAATCTCGGGCTACAAGCTTTCCACAAGTACATTTTGTCTTATCTGATGGCTGACGCAGTTCAAGTGGTCTAAAGAATATAGCCATTCTATTCAAATGATATCCAGATGAATGGGTGTACTTATAGATGCAGAAATAATACGATTTTTCTGTAATTTTCTTTTTATAACGTTTAATAACTTTAATATTTTTTTCGTTTTCTGTGTTTAGATTCTCTGTCGTCTGGCGATGATGAAGATTATGACGAAGACCCAGAGGATGCAGGTAATGGAAATGGTGAATTCTTAATTATTATTATTTTATTGTATTAACAAATCGTTTTTTTTTTTTCATACAAAGCAAATAACCTGAAATACCAAAGGGTGGTCAGGACACAACTACAGACAGTAAAGGAACAAAAGTCTTTATACATTTTTTACTTTTGACAATGATAGAGAGAGAGAGAGAGAGAGAGGGAGAAAGCAAGAGAGGGAGAGAGAGAGAAAGGGGGAGAGAAAGAGAGAAGGAGAGAGAGATGTAGAGAGAGAGGCAGGTAGAGAGAGTGAGGGAGAGAGAGAGAGAGAGAGAGAGAGAGAGAGAGAGAACAAAGCAACATCCAGGTGTTTTTGAACCTATAGCATTAATCAAACAGCGCAGGCACATTAACGTGTTCGCAAATTCTCATGTGTAAAATCCAGCCTGAGTTCCATTAAGGCAACGTTAGTGACGTCGTTAAGTTAATGTGCAGCACCGGCCACACACACACACACACACACACACACACACACACAGAATGCTGAGGCCGCTAGCTGCTAGTGACGGGTTGAAATGAAAAGGATATGTCTTTGTAACATACAGTAGCCTTTTTTTTTTAAGATTTTTTTTTGGCATTTTCAAACTTTATTAGACAGTACAGAGTTGAGATGGGGAGACAGAGAGAGAGGGGATGACCTGCAGTAAAGGTCCACGGGTCGGATTTGAACCCGTGACCACTGCAACGAAGGCCTGAGCCAATATGGTACACGCTCTATCCACTACACCACCGGAGCGCCCCATACATACAGTATTTCTGCTATTTAATTATTTTATATTGCAACATAATAGATTTCTTACGCTAAGGCAGTTTGTGGGATCTATTAATATTTAAGGTTCAGACAGTAAGACAAGCTGGATGAGGATCAAGCCAACTGCTCAGATGGGAGTTTTTTAGTAGCAATGCAGTATATGGCTGTCGTTACACACACACACACACACACACACACACACCATCCCATAGCACTATATATGGCTGTCATTGGATTGATGCAACTGATAAAGATTTTTATACACACACACACACACACACCCCATAGCACTAAACTAAACGCCACTATAGCACAGATCAAAAGACGCCTGTCTCTCCGGAGGCTAACACACACTGCTCCTTTCTACGCTGTGTTGTGTTGTGTTGTGGTGTGTGTGTGTGTGTGTGTGTGTGTGTGTGTGTGTGTGTGTGTGTGTGTGTGTGTGTGTGTGTGTGTGTGTGTGTACAGGATCGTGATGTGAGCTGATTTGATATTCTGAGTCGTGCTGAGTTCAGGTGCAGGTGAACAAAGGCATGAAGAGGCGTTCGCTGTCTGCGCATTATTTACACTCTCTCTAGTCTGTCAGCTAGTGGGACTCAAATGAGATGGGAAGCTTCTACGCCTCCTCCGCAGGGCTCTAGACTAGTCACATGAACACACACACACACACACACACACACACACACACACACACACACACTGAGATCACTGCCTTTGTTGTAGCATAGGGAGGTAGACAGCGGAAGGGGAAAAAGATGAAAAGAATGTGTAAAAAATATGATAGAGAGACTGATACAGAGAGAGAGAGAGAGAGAAATGGATGAAAGGATCAAAATTCTTCCAACTCTGTCATTTAGGGAGTTAGCTGCATGATACTAAAGCATCTGAAAAGAGTTATAGGAATATTTATCGATCCAAATGGAAGATATTGTCATTTCAGTTTGACGCAGACATTGGGCTGTGCTCTGGTTCTTATGACACAAGGAGTTTGAACCAATCACGGTATTTTTATAATATTTATTTTCTTTTTTTTTCTTTTTTTTGGGGACATTTTTTTTATGCTTTATTGATAGTGTAGAGACAGAGTTGAAATGGGGCAGAGAGGGGAGTGACATGCAGAGAACGACCGCGGGCTGGAATCGAACCCGGGTCCGCTGCTGGCCGAGGCCCATGGGGGAGGGGGGGGGATGCCCTAACAGCTGAGCTAAGGGCACCCCTTATAATATTTATTTTCAATCAGATTGTTGTCGAAGCTTATTGAGACGCCATACTTGGATATCACACATTCATTTGTTTTACGATTTTAGACCAGGTTTTCAGAGGCTTCAGGTCATATTTATACCATATGCTTGACTATCCATTAAATTGTTTAACTGTTTGCATACTCTTGACGGTCCACAATAGTTCAAAGAAGAATGATTTTGATTAGACGAGTTTTACATCTTGACTATGGCCAACAGACCTAAACAGAAGTACCAAGAAGTGCCAAAAATATGCTGTGAGCGTCAAGGGGTCCCGTCATATTTTGAACTGCATCCACTCCACCTCCACCTGCCAGAAGCGAAATATGGAACAGTTTCTCTGTGTGTGTGTGTGTGTGTGTGTGTGTGTGTGTGTGTGTGTGTGTGTGTGTGTGTGTGTGTGTGTGTGTGTGTGTGTGTGTGTGTGTGTGTGTGTGTGTGTGTGTGTGCGCGCGTGCGTGCGTGTTGATTTTTTTCCCTGTTTTGCAATTTGTTTAAGTTAAGGAAATCCTCGCTGTTAGGAGAGACAGGAAACAAATCTGTATTTGAATGAGGCCGTTGTTGCTGCTGCCAGAAGGCCAACTAGCTCTGAGAATTAACTGTTAGTAAGGGCTTGTGTTTGGAAACATACAGTTAAACCTGCAGTGTGTAGAATTTTGGGTTTTATTTCCTAGCAGATTTTGTAGAAAGTAATTATAATATCCATAAGTACATTTAATTTAGTGCATAATAGCTGAAATTTTTTTTTTATTTTTTTTTTTCTTAGAAAGGGTCTCATATATGTCCATATTTCTGCATATCTTGGACCAAGGCCTAGTGCCGCCATCTTGAAAGTGTCATAGTTGGAATGTCATCAGGTGCATTGCTTAAAATTTAGAATTGTTCTTGTCCTTGAAGGCCACTGTAGCTTCTGTTATTATTCGAAAGGGTTGGGGTTACCCAGGGAGCGTTGCATTCTAGAACTTTGTAGAACTTTCTTGATGATGTCATATTACACACTGCACCTTTAAAAGCTTATCAACAAAGTGCAATAGAATAATGTGTACCATTTATACATCAATCCATCACTTCCTAATTCATTCCCTTGTTTTAAAGATGGAGTCAGTGAGAACGCTTGTTGTCAAAATCACTTTTAGTCAAAATCAGTGAATATCTCCTCATGATCCGATAACTAGTGTGCACTGAAAAAAAATCCAGTGTTTATACTCAACCTAGGCTCTGTAACAATCATGTTGCTAGTGTATGTTGTTGTTAAGATATTCACTGTTTTTTTAGTTTTTTTTTAAAGATTATTTTTTGGCATTTTCAAGCTTTAGTAGACAGTACAGAGTTGAAATAGGGAGACAGAGAGAGAGAAAGGGGGGATGACCTGCAGTAAAGGTCCACGGGTCAGACTAGAACCCGCGACCACTGCAACGAAGGCCGGAGCCAATATGGTACGCGCTCTATCCACTACACCACCCAAGATATTCACTGTTTTTGACAGTAAAATACATTTTGACAACAAGCATTCTCCAGAATCACTGACTCCACCTTTAAAACTGAAATAAAAAACTCTGTTATTTCCGTTCTTATTGTAGCATTTAAAGCACTTAATCACTTAAAGGTGCAGTGTGTAATATGACATCATCAAGAAAGTTCTACAAAGTTCTAGAATGCAACGCTCCCTGGGTAACCCCAACCCTTTAGAATAATAACAGAAGCTACAGTGGCCTTCAAGGACATGAACAATTCTAAATTTTAAACAATGCACCTGATGACATTCCAACTGACGACACTTCCAAAATGGCGGTGACAAGGCCTTGGTCCAAAGTATGGAGAAATATGGACATATCCAATCCCTCTTTTCTTTTCTTCGGGACACCAAACCTGTCCGCCGCGTAATTCGCCCCTCAAAACCCCCGCGTCAACGCGGCCAAGGTCTGAAATTTCAAGCCAAGTGGCCCTTTCACCGCTAACCCCTGGGCGGTCCAGGTCCGGTTGCACGACCTCCACCCTTTATGACCCCAGAGCGGTGGATATTAAGCGCCCCACCTCGTTTGGGGCCCCAAAGGCCAGGGTAGGTTGGGTGGCCAACCTTCCCCAGCAGCGCCCGGTCGGAGGGTGTTGGGGGCAGTTGCACCCCCGGCCCAGTCGAAGGTTGAGTGCACAGGTCGCGCGTCACAGAGGTGGCTGGAAAAGCGGGCGCCAGCGCGAGGGCTGAGGGGGGGGGTCACCGGTGCCAGCCACCCGCACACGGTCGCGGGTCGCCCAGAAGGAGTCTTCTTAAGATGTGCACAAAAACCCCACAAAGTGCGAAGACAAACGCACGACGGTTCGCAACCAGTCCGTGGTCGATGAGACCAAAATACTTATTTGGTTCAGGGTGTTAAGGGGGGCGGCACCGGTGAGGGAAAAGCAGGGTCTGGCGGTCAAGCAGGTGGTTGGAGGTCAGGCGGGGCGCAGAGGGCGCACGGGGTCTACAGTCTTGAATCTAACAGCGTGACAACGAAGCAGGCAACCTCCCTTCTAAACGGGCCACAGGCAATCGCAACAGATAGCCCCAAACACCCTCCGAAAGACCACGGCGCTAAAGAAGCGAGGGTAAAGGTTATGGCGCCAGCAGTCTCCAGTATTAACCCATTGGCACTTGGGGCATCCTAAACGGGAGATGGAGGGCGCAAGGACTCTAATATCCACCAGCTCCTTGATGTCGTCATGAATGGGTAGAAGAGGGTTCCAGTTGCAACTGTGAAGCTCTAGTGAACTGCATGCAAGAGGGTTAAGGCAGTGCTAGAAAATAATGATGGCAAAACAAAATATTGACACTTTGGGCCAATTTGGAAATTTTTCTTAGGGGGTGTACTCACTTTTGTTGCAGAGTTTAGACATTAATGGTGTGTGTGAGTTATTTTGAGGGGAAGTAAATTTACACTGTTATACAAGCTGTAACTGACTACTTGACATTGTATCAAAGTGTCATTTATTCAGTGTTGTCGATGGAAAGATATAATGAAATATTTGAAGAAATGTTAGGGGTGTACTCACTTTTGTGAGATACTGTATGAGACCCTTTCTAAGGAAAAAAATAATAATTCTAAAAAAGAAATTCAGCTATTATGCACTAAATTAAACGTACTTATGGATATTATGATTATTTTCTACAAAGTCTGCTGGAAAATAAAACCCACAATTCTACACACTGCAGCTTTAATGAACACAGGATTGTCTGTTCATATAGTCGGTCTTGTTGCGATCACTTTTAAACATTTTAATCCCCCGATTTCTCTGCCACTTGTGCGGGGTTTTAAAATGTAATCTATCCACACATTAAAACAATACAGTCTGTCCTTTCTTTTCTCTGAAGGAATTCAACTGGTTCTCTTGCGGAAAAGATTATAGGAGAAAAGTCTTAGGAAGGGGGCGTGGAGTTACACTACTAGAATTGGTCCTTTGTATTCACAAGCAAGTTGTTGTGAACAAGTTTAAAAACACCTGCGACGTAAAACCGTGTGTGTGTGTGGGTGTGTGTGTGTGTGTGTGTGTGTGTGTGTGTGTGTGTCAAAACCAGTGTGTGCTTGAATGCGCATTAAGTTCTTGCTGAAAGCTTGTATTTCTTTTTTTTCTTTTTTTTGTGTTAGCAGCTTACTCTAGCAGACAGACAGACATATCCTGAATGCCAGTAAAACAGCCTCTGAGACATGGACAGACTTTTCTGATCTGTGGATGTATGTAAGACTACCTCATGACATAGTAGGCTCCCATTTCCTGGGTGAAAAGGGGAGTTAGTGAGAGAGAGTAAGGGATTAAGGAGCAGAGAAATGCTAAACCCTTATCGCTGCTTAATGTCGGCTAAGCCAGCGCTAATTAGCCCGTTTGTAGCTTGTAGCAGGAAGGAGCCATGTGACGCCGGACACACGGTTCCATGTTGGAGAGCGGAAGGACGTTAGTAAGTACACACACGCACATGCAGAGAGGCACAGAGGCAGGCAGGCAGTCACTCACTCACTCACTCACACACTCACGCACTCACTCACTCACTCACTCACTCACTCACTCACTCACTCACTCACTCACTCACTCACTCACTCACTCACACTCATGCAGAGAGGCACAGAGGCAGTCAGCCACTCACTCACTCACTCAGTCACTCACTCACTCACACGCGCAGATCCAGAGGCACAGAGGCAGTTAAAGAGATGTGTGGACTGTAGTTAAACAGGCAGGCTGGTTAGAGGGGGTGTGGGGGTGGGGGGTTTGGATTGTTTTTGGGCATTTTTAAGCTTCATTTGACAGTTTTGGAGAGACAGAGATGAAATGGGGGCAGAGAGGGGGATGACATGCAGAGAACGACCCGGGCTGGATTCTAATAAGATATTGAGGGAGAAAGAGGGGCTACAAAAACAGTGTTCTAAGGAGTACTTTAGTTAGAGTATAGATAGATAGATAGATAGATAGATAGATAGATAGATAGGTGGGTGGATGGATGGGTGGGTGGGTGGATGGATGGATGGATAGACAGACAAAAAGAAAACATTTGCTACATGAAAACAAGACAGACCAGTGAGAGAAAAAAAGGAAAATTGGCACACCAGCAGAGTTGAGGAGTTGCGTCACCGTCTATCTGTCAGTTTGGTTGAGATGAAGCTCCCGGCCACAGCTGACTGTTCTCACAGACACACGGACAAGCTGCTGCAGTTATAGATAGACAGACAGACAGACAGACAGACAGACAGACAGACAGACAGACAGACAGACAGACAGACAGACAGACATGGACACGCTGCTGCTGGTATGATCTCATTCTCCTGCAGAGCTCAACCAGCTGTCTCCTGTGGCCTTCTGGGTAAAAAGACAGATGATCGACACCACAGTTATTGTTGCGGAGATACCAATGCGCAATTATTATTTTTTATATATATATATATATATATATATATATATATATATATATATAAATTTTTTGTTCACTTTTATTTAAATGTTTTGGCATTTTCAAGCTTTATTAGACAGTACAGAGTTGAAATGGGGAGACAGAGAGAGAGAGAGAGAGAGAGAGAGAGGGGTGGGGGGGGGATGACATTCAGTAAAGGTCCACGGGTCAGATTTGATCCCGCGACCACTGCAACGAAGGCCGGAGCCAATATGGTACGCGCTCTATCCACTACGCCACCGGAGCGCCCCCATTCATTTGAACAGAGAGACAGTCAGTGCATCAGTAGACAGTCGTGTGTGTGTGTGTGTGTGTGTGTGTGTGTGTGTGTGTGTGTGTGTGTGTGTGTGACTTGTATTTGCCCAGTTCAACCTCCCAGAATATGTTTGAAAAAAAGGCAAAACTCAAAAGCTTGATGACCAAAACCTTTCATATGGAGCCGTACCTGAATGAAAGGTCAGAGATATAACCACGGACCGGTGTGTCAGTGCCTCATGGATAGCAGTGTTCACAGAGAGAGGCTGTGTAGAGTGAAAGGGCAGTGTGTGTGTGTGTGTGTGTGTGTGTGTGTGTGTGTGTGTGTGTGTGTGTGTGTGTGTGTGTGTGTGTGTGTGTGCAGGGGAATGTTAACAGAGCCTAATCTGTGCTTTGCTGTTCTCCTGAGCTATGCAGCCTGCTTGTTTACCCTGGCAGGAGAGTAGACAGACGGCAGGCCACGCTAGCTGTGTGTGTGTGTGTGTGTTTAGAGTCCCTACTGGCCATCCCGGGGCAGCGTGCCTTCAAAGAGCCCCAGTGTAATCTGTGATGAAATCTGGCCTGTGTGCTCGCAGGCGTCAGAGAGGGCAAATTATGCAATTACACAATTAGACCCCAAACTCCCCCCCCCTACACACACACACACACTCCCTAGATCGGTGTCTGAAGCGCTGAAGGGGCTTGTTGCCTCGGCGATCGGCTCCAGCTAATTTGCTTGTTGCTACTGAAGTCGATAGAGACACAGTCACGCTCCCCTGTGTGTGTGTGTGTGTGTGTGTGTGTGTGTGTGTGTGTGTGTGTGTGTGTGTGTGTGTGTGTGTGTGTGTGTGTGTGTGTGTGTGTGTGTGTGTGTGTGTGTGTGTGTGTGTGTGTGTGTGTGTGTGTGTGTGTGTG
>CM049408.1:27507500-27522500 GCA_026929865.2 Hyperoplus lanceolatus
TCAATAGCAGCCCATGCAAAACCAAAGTTAATACGGGATAATGCTCAAACTTAACATATCAGAAACTGGAGAAAATTGGGAGTCCTAAAGTTTGACTGTAGGGTCCATTATAGAGGGACATTTATCTAAAGTTTGCCAAATTTCTGCCAAATGTACATTCACCTCAATAATCCACTGGTCATAACAGACTTTAGAAATATGGCTGTTGTTACAATCCTGCCGAGCGTATTGGACTGTTTTATTGCTTATGAATTAAAATGTTGAATTTGCAAGAGGACGAATGAGTTATTGCTTCTTTTGAACATTGCATAGTCTGTCTTAAATTAAACGTCACGTTGCTTAAATAACGCAGAGACGTCAGCGTACGTAATGAAGACAATAAGCTGAAAATGATGCAATGGTTATTCTAAGGTGCTCCAAGGAACTTTCCGTTTGTGTTCATTCTAGCGCCCCCTTTGGACAAAAGCTGTTGTTCCTGGGTGAGCGTATACCCATGACAAAGGCACTAAGAAAATGTAAATTTAAATGATGGTCTCGTTTGCTGTTACATGTCATTTATGATCATCAGAGGAAACATTTGACTTTTGTTTTTAGAAATATTTAAAAGTTCCTCGTAGCACCTTTAAATATTTTTCTAAGATGCTTGAATTCTGCATCTTACATGTGTCTTAGCCGACAGACAGACAGACAGACAGACAGACAGACAGACAGATAGTATACATGTGCCGGGCATAGATAGATAGATAGATAGATAGATAGATAGATAGATAGATAGATAGATAGATAGATAGATAGATAGATAGATAGATAGATAGATAGATAGATAGATAGATAGATAGATAGATAGATAGATAGTATACGTACATGTGTCGGGCATAGATAGAGTGGAGCGTTTGGCATTTAAAGAGTTAAATGTAATAGGATCCTGAAGCTATTAACAGTTTACAGAGATCTCCCACATCTGCTCCCACTAGACCAACAGCAGTTGTCTCCCTCCCTCTGTCCCCACTCTCACTCTCACTCTCTCTCTCTCTCACACACACACACTGAGACACACACGCACACATTCACACGCACACACACACACACACACACACACACACACACACTGAGACACACACACACTCACATGCACATTGAGACACACACATTCACATACACACATTCACACACACACACACTGAGACACACACAAACAGATTCTCTCTCACACACACACACACACACACACACTGAGACATACACACACACACACACACACACACACACACACACACACACTGAGACATACACACACACACACACACACACACACACACACACACAAGATTCTCTCACACACACACACACTGAGACACACACAAACAGATTCTCACACACACACACACACAGAGTTTCTTACGCATTCTCTCACACACAGACACACATACACAGTTTCTCTCTCACACACACATACACAGATTCAGACACGTACTCTCAGACACACACACACACACACACACACACACACACACACACACACACCTGTCGCCAGCCCTCAGGACTAGAGTGGCTCCTTGACAGCAGCTTTTAGCGTCTTTAGTATGCGTGGGGATCTCGCTGTTAGGGAAGTTAGTGTCTGAGTTTTCTTGTGGTTGTTTTAAATATACAGCTCTGGAAACAAATAAGAGACCACTCCGAATGTTCAGTGACTCTCGTTTTACTCTTTAGAGCCATATGTTTGAGCAGAATGAACATTTTGGTTTTATTCTACAAACCACTGACAACATTTCTACCAAATTCACAATAAACATATTGTCATTGAGAACATTTTCAATAAGTAATGTATGCCACCTGTGTCATGGTTGTTGTGTCCTTGGGCAAGACACTTCACCCACCTTGCCTCGTGTGAATGTCTATAGTTAGCCTGCTGCTATCGGTGTGTGAATGTGTGTATGAATGGTAACGTTGGAAAGGAAAAACAGGTCTCCCTTGTAAAAGAGTCTTCGGTCTCAATGGGATTTACCTGTATAAATAAAGGTTAAAAAAAAAAGTATATATAGGGGAAGGTGGGGTGATTTGTGCAACTTTTTACTCAAAGTGATTTTAAAGTGAGGCCTTGACAGTTATGTCTCCAACTCAAATATGTACATATATTTCAGGATGTTGTGCATCCCTGGCAATAAAAACTTTGGATCTGGAATAAACTGTTTAAGAAATATAGCTTTCGGAAAAAAGTTGTTTGACGCACAAATCACCCCACTACGTGGGGTGATTTGTGCGTCATTGTGTCACAATGACAAAGTCACCATCATCATCTTTCTGGCCATCTGAACTCTCATCAGTGGTGTCGTTAAGTGGAATTGAGTGTCACTCTCTTCTGAGCTACTGTAGACAATCACTTTCTTTTGGTGACCAGCGTATACAGCCATGCCACTGGCACAACTCTCAGAAATGTACTTTGCACTAGTTGCTCCGTGCTTGTGGAACCAACTGCCACCTGACAAATGTGATTCCCCCTACATTTCTGCCTTTAAATCAAGGCTCAAAACCCATATGTACACCCTGGTGTTTCCTCCCATTAACTATCTTACCTCTGCACTACTATCTGTGTTTATGTGGATGTATGGGCTTTACGTCTTTTATTTTGGTTATTGTTATTGTACCTTCATTGTTTACCTACTGAATGCACTATGTACAGCACTTTGGACAGTGCAAACTGTCATAAATGTGCTTTTATAAATACATTTTACTTACTTACTTACTTATAACTCACCCAGGCCCTTGCGCACAAATCACCCCATCCCCAGAATTTTGGATAATAGGCATGATGCAGCAATTTAGGGTTGACATTGTGCTAACTATATAGACTCAAAGTGTAGCATACCAAAGCACTAAAACATGTGTCAAATGTTTTCAAACGTGTCTATAATTGTTCAGACACAATAATCAAAAAACCTTGATCATGGAAATTTTACTTTGAAAGGCAAAACACAGTTTTTTGAGCTTAAATGTGCTTATATCTTATTCCTTGTGTCTCCCTTCTTTACAGGATGAGTCAAATGGATGGCTCTTCTTAAATATGTGGTCACATTTCCAATTTCTTCCACGGTTTTCTAGAAACAAGGGGTTTTGCAACTTCCAAAACGCACAAATCACCCCACCTTACCCTATGAAGATTTAAGAAAAATCCAGACTGGTCTCTTGATTTTTTCCGGGGCTGTATATATGTATATGTATTATATCAGCATCATATTTATTTTCCTAAACCTGTCCTCGCTACTGAGAAGAATCCACAGGCCAGTGTCGCATATTTGCACTGAAAATCAAGTCACATTATCGCCAATTAAGTTGAGTCATGTTCTTAATGCGATTATACTGTCACTTAGGTTTTAACATGGTTATCCTTCATTCATTGTAGTGTGTGTGTGTGTGTGTGTGTGTGTGTGTGTGTGTGTGTGTGTGTGTGTGTGTGTGTGTGTGTGTGTGTCACAGTGTGTGTGCGTGTGTGTGTGTGTGCGCGTGTGTGCGTGTGTGTGTCACAGTGTGTGTGCATAGTGCCTTTCCCAGAGATCACCTGTCAATCATGTCAATCAATGGTATACTCATTATTTAGCAAATTTAGCATTACAAAGCAAATTACAATCAACTCGCCTTTCTTCAGGAAATAACAAACGTGTTTCAATAACATCTTAAAAAGTAGGTCATTATTCCCCAAATATCAAATACTGTGTTAGATTTAACATAGATTTATTAACAGCAAAATGCGTTAAGAATAACCTAGAAAAGTCGACCGTAACCAGCTGTAGATTGAACATCGTAGTGGTGGACAGACGCCTAATAGACACAGTTATAAACAAAAATTTGGCCTTTTTTTTAAAGCTGCAGTGTGTAGAATTTTGGGTTTTATTTCCTTGCAGATGTTGTAGAAAGTAATTATAATATCCATAAGTACATTTAATTTAGTGCATAATAGCTGAAAAAAATGTTTTGAATTATTATTTTTTTCCCTTAGAAAGGGTCTCATATATGTCCATATTTCTGCATATTTTGGACCAAAGGCCTAGTGCCGCCATCTTGAAAGTGTCATAGTTGGAATGTCATCAGGTGCATTGTTTAAAATGTAGAATTGTTCTTGTCCTTGAAGGCCACTGTAGCTTCTGTTATTATTCTAAAGGGTTGGGGTTACCCAGGGAGCGTTGCATTCTAGAATTTTGTAGAACTTTCTTGATGATGTCATATTACACACTGCACCTTTAAGTGTTTCAATGACATCTGAAAAACAAGGTTATTCCCCAAAATATCAAATACTGTGTTAGATGTAACACAGTATCACAATTAAATCTTTACAAATAGCAAAATGCGTTAAGAATAACCTAGAGACAACCGTAACCATAAGAATAACCTAGAGACAACCGTAACCATAAGAATAACCTAGAGACAACCGTAACCATAAGAATAACCTAGAGACAACCGTAACCATAAGAATAACCTAGAGGCAACCGTAACCAGCTGTAGATTGAACCATCAGTGGTGGACAGACGAGTAATGGACACAATGCATCAATCTGTTTTGTCTGTGTGGACATTTTCTGCGATGCATTCAGTGTCAGCATGTCAGCATGTCAGCCCAGCTCCCATCTGCCTGTGATGGGTTCATCTCACAGGGTTAGGGGGCAGAAGGGTGCTGATTTAGGGTTGGGGGGGGGGGGTAGGGGTAGGGGCGAGGGGGGGTCACCCTGGGGCGTCCTGACAGCCTGACAATGGCCTCCTAAAGACTCTATTCCAGGGTCCTGCAAGGTGAAGATGTCAGCCGAATTGAAATGCAGAGATTTTTTTTGATTTGACAACCGTGGTTAATTTCGAATCAATGGCTGGATGGATGGATCTCCCCCCCATGTCTTTTTGGCATGATGTTGTCTGTTTTGAAAGGGCTGGTGTGTGTGTGGGGGGGGGGGGGGGTAGGGTGTGTGTGTGTGAGTGAGTGAGTGTGTGTGTGTCTGTCTGTCTGTGTGACTGTAAGTGACTTTGCTAACTGGTCCATGCTTTATCAACACAATGCACTCAGCACCGCAGTGTCTACCAGTCAGTGTGCCATGTGACTGTTAAAGTGGCTTCACATGTGCTCTAGTGAGAGGGAATAGTTACTGAGTGCACCATTAAGGTCCATTACCCCTCGACTGAAATACCCCCTGTCCCCACACTGGAGTAGCTCAAATTGGCCTTATGTTCCTCTCTAACAAGCTATTCCATCTTCTAAACAGGGTCTAAAAGTACACTTATTTTTGGCAACTAAAAAGATGTGTACAGCTCTGGAAAGAAATACAAGACAACTCCAAATGTTCATTGTCTCTCGTTTGACTATTTAGAGGCGTATGTTTGAGTAGAATGAACATTTTGGTTGTATGATATAAACTACTGACAACATTTCTACCAAATTCCAATACATATTTTGTCATTTATGGCAGTAATGTAGAGATGACGATAGAAGAAAAAAGTCCAGACTGGCCTCTTGATTTTTTCCGGGGCTGTATATATAGTATAGTTTTATTAGGATTTTACAAGAATGTACTAGAAATGTGACAAAGGCTTACAGGTACATCATGGGCAAATTTGTTCCCGTGTTCCGGACATATAAGAGAGGAAAGAAGACTTTTTTGTGAAGAGTACCTATTGTAAAAGTGTATCTGACAGGGGTGCTTCGGTGGCCTAGTGGATAGAGCGTGTACCATATCGGCTCAGGCCTTCGTTGCAGTGGTCGCGGGTTCAAATCTGACCCGTGGACCTTTACTGCAGGTCATCCCCCCTCTCTCTCTCTCTCTGTCTCCCCATTTCAACTCTGTACCATCTAATAAAATGTTATGTATGGTGTGTGTGAGTGTGTGTGTGAATGGGTGAATGTGGTAAGATACGTAAAGCGCTTCGGGGCTGAGAAAATCGTCTAGAAAGCGCTATATAAGTCAAATCCATTTACCATTTTATTTTAAAGTGATTGGTAAGCAATACAGCAAGATAGAATAGACTAAATTATACAAATAAATTGACTTAGGGAGATTGTCCTACTCTAGTATAAGAAAGTTTTTTTGTCTGACCACATCTTGATTTACATTCAGTCGTGTGTGGTTTTCCTTTGTAGGTTTTATTTTGGTTCTTTTGGTCAGACATATTTTGTCTTAAAGGTGCTGTCAGCGGAATGGTTCTTTTAGCTAACTTCCTGTCAGTTACTTCACTTAGCAGTCCCCTCCCTCGTCCCTACGTCACCACATTAATGCACTGCGGACTTCAAGCAGCGAGTTATCTAGCATCATCTCAGATCCATAAGTGTGATAAAACATGATAAAAACCATCATTGTAGGCACATACACATTCACCCATCTGTTGCTCTGGCGTGCACCGGCAGTGAGACCATGGAGTGTATATACTATATATGAGTGAGACGCGTGTCGGTTTGCAGAGTTCTCTCTTCTGATTGGATAAAAATTTCGGGACACTACAATAAGTTTATTTGCCGATTACATGCAGAGCAGCTGACTGAGAGATCGGCTTTATGAAACGCGCACATTATGTAAGTGATCACTGCATGAATAAAGAGCGATTTAACACTTATATTAACATGAATAAACCGCTTACTTCACCTTTAATTAACTTTCTTTGGACTATTTTTAGATCTTGATTTTTCCTAGAAATGTTTTACTTTCGGTCACACAGCACTTTAGAATTCTGCTGCTCGAAAGAATTCCATCAGTCAGTCTGGTTCTACTGTGGTCGCCATGGTTTTTACCGTAAGTAATGTATTTTTGTGGTAAAATCAAATCAAGTGTGTGTGTGTGTGTGTGTGTGTGTGTGTGTGTGTGTGTGTGTGTGTGTGTGTGTGTCTTTTTATGTGTGTGTGTCTTTTTTAGTTTTTAAAATTGAATAACACTCACATTTTACACTTCATTTGCAGTTAGTGTATCAGCAAAAAAAAAACTATTTCGCCTCTCATCTCATTTATCCTAAGTACAGAAATGTCATCTTAAAAGCACAATTCATTCAAATCCTATGACTATAAAGTCCCTGTGCTTGAATGCTATCATCTTCTAAGTATATTCTTTCCCTCAAGACCACTGGAGATGTGTTCAGAAGATCAACTCTGTCTTCCAAAGCACTTTGTAGGTCCATTGAAATTCAACACGGTAGAGCTAAACGGCTACGTTTGTCGAAACTAAATGAATCGGCAAATAGGATGTGTGTGTGTGTGCCTCATTTGTTAAACTGGGAAAATCAAATTCCAGCACACAGCGGCTTTGCCATGTAGCATTGTGTGTGTGTGTGTGTGTGTGTGTGTGTGTGTGTGTGTGTGTGTGTGTGTGTGTGTGTGTGTGTGTGTGTGTGTGTGTGTGTGTGTGTGTGTGTGTGTGTGTGTGTGTGTGTGTGTGTGTGCGTCAAGCGTGCGTGGGTGCGTTCGTCAAGCGTTTGTGTGTGCATGCGTGTGTGCCTTTCTTTCACCGGACAAACTGTGGTCTAATATGCAAAGGTCTAGGGGGCCAGATGTTAAAGTTCACCCCACTATTGAGCCATCATTTTGGGGGGAGAAATGGGCGTGTAGCACTAGCCTATTGAAATGTCCCTGGGTCTTTTTGACAGCCAAAGCCAATGCTGTTGTGTTGCTGCCACATATGGGCGTAAAGGGATTCTTATTGTGTTAATGCTAAACTAAACTAAACTCTAAACTGCGGCCGGCGCAAGCGACGCAAAAAGCTTCACAATCTAATTATTGTGTGTGTGTTGCATTTGGCGCTTTAACTGATTTTTCAATCTAGTGTTTTGACAAGAGGCTAGTAGAGGGTTCTTTAAACACACACACACACACACACACACACACACACACACACTGTTACTTTTTAAGACCTTAAAGCCCTTTAATTCCTTGTTTTTCCGTAGCAGATTTTAACAGAGCCCTTGATTGTAAGTGTCCTTGGGCCACATAGGAAGTTTTACTTTGCGAGATTATTTTTGGACTAGTTTTAGCTTGAGACTGTCCTTCTGTGCCCTGTTGTTTAAACACCAATAGACCACGGTTATCAAAAGAAAGAGAACCCTTTTCATTTGTTTTTTCTCTAACCCAATATTATTTTTTTCTTCGAAGTTCTTTGAGGTCTCTTACGGTTTTCGACCCCAAACTTTAGGCAACAGACCAAACCAAACGTTGCCAGCGTTAATAGCAGGCCCTTAGGAGCGCTTTCTATCAGTTTCCTGCTTTTCTCCGCGGGTCAAATTAGACGGTAGCGTAGATTTGGGCCATTGCTCTGCCCTGACACAAGCTATAAATCCTGATAACTGGCCCCTGTTGGTTCTGACATGGGGCTATTTGTGTGTGTGTGTGTGTGTGTGTGTGTGTGTGTGTGTGTGTGTGTGTGTGTGTGTGTGTGTGTGTGTTGATTTTTTCCCTGTTTTGCAATTTGTTTAAGTTAAGGAAATCCTCGCTGTTAGGAGAGACAGGAAACCAATCTGTATTTGAATGAGGCCGTTGTTGCTGCTGCCAGAAGGCCAACTAGCTCTGAGAATTAACTGTTAGTAAGGGCTTGTGTTTGGAAACATACAGTTAAACCTGCAGTGTGTAAAATTTTGGGTTTTATTTCCTAGCAGATTTTGTAGAAAGTAATTATAATATCCATATGTGTGTGTGTGTGTGTGTGACTTTGCTATTTTTTGCGAGGTGAAGACGGAGGCTTTTTGAGACTATAAAGGGAGCAGCAGCTTCCTGTGTTTTCTCAGACAACTTACAACACTGCAAAAAATGTCTCTCTCCCTGCGTTCCAATTCACATACTCTTTCTTTTTACTACACTACATACTGAAGTACAGAAGAGTTTAAGGGCCACGGGCAGGAGAGAGAAAAAAATCAGATAAGGAAGATTTTTTTTCATTATCTCGAGAAATGTCAAGAATAAAGACGAATACTCCAAAATGCTATTGGAGTTAGTGGGGCATTTATGTATTTTCAGCATACTGCAATTGACGTGCATGTATTGGGACATCCTAAATCTTTTTCTGGCATACTAAATAGTAGATAGTATGGGGATTGGAACGCAGGGTGTATCGTTATGAGTCATTTGAACTGGCTGGCGAATGGTCGTGAAATTTCTTGTTTTGATTTGAACTAAAGTAGAAAAATCTTCCAATGGGGTTGAGGTTACTTTGGTGTTTTCCATTGTAAGCAGAAATTGTCTTAAAGGTGCAGTCAGTGATTCTGGAGAACGCTTGTTTTCAAAATCACTTTTTCGTCAAAATCAGTGAATATCTCCTCATGATCCGCTACCTGTCCGTACTGTGTGAGTGCTGAAAAAATGTTGGTGTTAATATACAGCCTAGGCTCTGTAAACTGGTATGTAAACAAAGGGGCCACCGTAGCTAGCAACATAGCAGTTCACAGAGCCTAGGCTGTGTATTAACACTGGATTTTTTTCAGCGCACACAAAGTATGGACAGGTAGCGGATCGAGAGGAGATATTCACTGACTTTGACAAACAAGTGATTTTGACAACAAGGGTTCTCCAGAATTGCTGACTGCACCTTTAAAATAAGGCAATAGGATTTCTCTCAAGATATTTTATGCTCAAATTACTCAAATCAATGCAATTCCCGATCCCAACCCTTTATGAAATGCCTCTACATGTTGATATAATGTCTACTTTACAAATGTTTTGCAGTGTGGAGCTCTGTGCCCATTCCCATGCCTTGTGCCCATCCGTAGGTTACACGGCCAAGGCCCTAAAACCTTATAAGCCGCGTATGACTCTAACTCTAAGCTCCTTAATAATTTAATTCTGTTAGGAATCCGGCATCATTGGAATGGATGGGATTATCACGTTTGAAGAGGCTGTGTGTGTGTGTGTGTGTGTGTGTGTGTGTGTGTGTGTGTGTGTGTGTGTGTGTGTGTGTGTGTGTGTGTGTGTGTGTGTGTGTGTGTGTGTGTGTGTGTGTGTGTGTGTGTGTGTGTGTGTGTTTGTGTGTATGTGTGTGCTTCGGGGTTCAACAGGGGTTAGCAAGTGTAACAAGCTCATAAAAGAAAAAGTGGCAAAAAGAAATTGACGGAAAATAATTAAAATGTGCCGTCCGGGGGAATATAGTAGAAACTAGAAATGTCAATCACAGTTAATGATCGCCACCAACAAAAAGTGATTTCAGTTTGAGTGTGTGGTGTTTGAAAAGTGCCTCTGTCTTATAGCTATCTGGAATATACTGTATAGGGGTGGCAATGGGGACAGCTATATAGTGGTGGCAGTGAAAGTCCAGATTTAACATTTTAAAGCAAAATTGTGTAACTTTTGCTGAAAGCTGCAACTGTTACCACACTTACACAGTTATGGATAATTGGAAATTAATTAAGTTTTACCATAAATTATTGTAAAAGTAGCATAATAATAATAATACTAATAATAATAATAATAATAATAATAATAATAATAATAATAATAATAATAATAATAATAATAATAATAATAATAATAATAATAATAATAATAATAATAATAATGATGATGATGATTAAGATAATAATAATAATAATAATAATAATAATAATAATAATAATAATAATAATAATATATTTAATTTATATAGCGCTTTTCTCGCACTCAAAGCGCTTTACATAGACTACAGCTATGATGAATCAAAGTTCTGGAGAGTTGTGTTATTGCTATTAAAAGTGCTGTAGTCACCTTTTAAATAAATAGTAAAATAAGAAGTAGACAAGATTAGCGTAGATAAATGTACTGACTTTACTAAGTACTTGGATGAGTAAAGATTTTGTTCTCTTCAATCTTCCATTACATAAAGACATACTGAAATAATCAAAATTCCCTAAATGTGTATTAAACAACCCAGCCATGTTTTACATATTGGTTGCGTTCCGAATCGCATACTTTCTACTATATAGTATGTAGAAAAAAGATTTAGGATGTCCCGATTCTTGTGGCCAGATTTAGGATGGTTAGAAGTACCCGGATGTCCTACTTCATGCGGCCAAGATTGTTAGTGTTGAAAACTGCATCCTATTTGCGCGATTCTGACCCACAATCCAGTGCGCACGTGAAGTGACGTCACATCGACGAAGCCTCCATATGAAAACAAACGGGGATGCGTTTATATAAAAGCAAGAGGCAAGATCAAGGCGCAATGTTATGATGAAATAAGAGAGTAAAGTATGTCCCAATAGTATGCCTACTGCATCCTAACTAGATTCTTTTTATCGTCAGATGTAGTATGTAGAATAGAAAAAAGAAAGCGTATGCGATTCGGAACGCAACCATTGTTTCCCTCGTTTTGGGGATTTTCATGAAAGTTAAAGCTCTACATACAATTTTAAAGATTATGTCAACAACAAAAAATTGGTTTTATTGCGCTAAAGCTAAGCTGGGATTTCCTATACAGCAGCTATGACTGTGGAGCTGAATGTAAAATCAACACCTGCACACTAACTTAAACAGTCATATAAATGCAGTGGGGTCGAAAAGTCACATAAAGCAAAGTGAAGTCTCCATTTATTATAAACCTATACTTCAAATTACCAGTGCACGCACACACACACACACACACACACACACACACACACACACACACACACACACACACACACACACACACACACACACACACACACACACACACACACACACACACACACACACACACACACACACACACACACACACACACACAGAAAGCAGTCAGGCTCCAGTCTAAGATATCACGAAATGAGGTATCATTATGAAATATATCGCCCCTTAAAAGGAACCCAAGGAACTTCTTGTACTGTTGGTGGTCTTGGCTCCTTACTTCTTAGCATTGAACTGCAGCTCATATTTTACCACCTTTTAGCTTTCATACCCCCACACACACACACGCACACGCACACACGCGCGCGCACACACACACACACTCACACACACACGCTCCCCTTCCCTTCCTCTGACTAGCGACCACAGTAAGAAGGCCTCCACACACACACACACACACGCACACACACAAACACACACTCACTCATCTGCTCATGAAGGAAAGCCATTGACTTCAGTTTGACTCCGTTGGTTTGTGGGAGGGGGAAGCCATTGCTTCAGTTTGACTGCGTGTGGTTTGTGGGACGGGGGTAAGTGTGTGTGTGTGTGTGTGTGTGTGTGTGTGTGTGTGTGTGTGTGTGTGTGTGTGTGTGTGTGTGGTAAGCTAGACGGGGTGGAGCCAGCCCGAAAAAAAAAAAAATCATTTGCCAGTTTTGAGTTTGAGAGCCTGGCTGCCCTGGAACTGTGTGTTACCATGCGACTGCAGAAAAAGCACACACACACACACACACACACACACACACACACACTTAGGCATAATATTTACACTGTTACATTATTTTCCGCGTGTGTCTTCCAAGTAGGGAGACTCGAAGACTGTAGCCTATACTGTGTGAGACAGAGAGAGAGAAAGAGAAAGAGAGAGAGAAAGAGAGAGAGGGAGGGAGAAAGAGAGAGAGACAGTGAGAGAGGGAGACAGAGAGACAGTGAGAGAGGGAGAGAGAGAGAGAGAGTAGGGAGGGAGGGGTGGAGTGAGTGTGTGAGCCGTAATGTACAAATATATACATTGAAGAAAGGCAGAGAAAAGGAGCGCTTCTTTTTAGATGTCGGGTGGAGATAATATGCCTAACAAGGGGCTCTTTGGTGCTATTGCAACACATACAGTACAGTTACAGTATATAAAACAGAAAAAAGTCCCAAAGAACAAAATAATAGTGAGAAAATAGTTTGAAAATGATCTATGAAACTAACTGAGTAGAACACAATGGTGCAGGGGTGAGCCAATAGCAACAGAACAGTGTGAACACCAAAGCATTCTTGTTGAAAAAGTTGCCAAAAAATAGACTAAATGAATGAAAAAATGCATAAAATTACACGTGATATGTCAGAAAGTCCCTAAGTACTAGATAATTGTAGAAAAAAATATATTATATTTTAATGTTCTATTTTACTATGGTTTTGAGGATGATGTCACTTCGTCCTACAGTATATCCGGTTTGTCTCTCACTTCTGGTTAGCTGTGGTGCATATTCTTTACTTTTTGTCATGCATTAGCCGTATCAATAAAGGCTTTTTAAACATATTTCAACATGAGTAAACACAGTTCACTCTGTCCTGTTGCTACACATACAGACTTTCTGTGGATGGCTGGCTGCCTTTAGCCAATCGCGTGGGGTTAAACGTTTGTGAAAACACCGAGTGGCACATTTTTCCTAAACCAGGTGATGTTAGAAGTGTTCCACGCCTGAAAAGCCTCTTTGTTGACATCACTCACTCCCCCAGTCTGCAGCAAGTCTGACCTCTGTCGGAGGTGTTCACGCATGTTTCCACTTAAAGGTGCTGTGTGTGTGTGTGTGTGTGTGTGTGTGTGTGTGTGTGTGTGTGTGTGTGTGTGTGTGTGTGTGTGTGTGTGTGTGTGTGTGTGTGTGTGTGTGTGTGTGTGTGTGTGTGTGTGTGTGTGTGTGTGTGTGTGTGTCAGAGTCAGAGAATTTAGCATTTTCTAATGTATATTCTCATAACTGAAAAAATGTCACAGGAAAATGTGATCCCTGGAACACTGTTTGAAGTTAGAAAGCTTCCTGAAAAGTAGTCTCCCCATTTCAACTCTGTAATGACGCTTGAAAAAGCCCAACAAAAATGATCTAAAAAAGACAAATGAAATATAACAACATATCCTTAACGATTCTGTCTCCTCTCTCGTTGACTTGATAAGTTGTGTTGACATTGCACAGCTGTAGTCAATATGCCACCAAACCCCCTCTGACATTTCTTGAAATTATCTCAGGGTCGTCACACACTTAAATGTATTATAACAACATATCTTCCCATTTCAACTCTGTATTATCTAATAAAGCTTGAAAATGCCAAAAAATAATCTTAAAAAAAGAAAAATGCATTATAACAACATATCCCTAACCTCTCTCTCTCTTTCCCCCTCCCTCCCTCTCTCCCTCGCTCTCTCTCCCCCTCTCACTCTCCCTTCCTCTCTCTCTCTCCCTCCCTCTCTCTCTCTCTCTCTCTCCCCCTCCCTCCCTCCCTCTCTTCCTCCCTCCCTCTCTCTCTCCCTCCCTCCCTCCCTCTCTCTCTCTCTCCCTCTCTCTCCCCCTCCCTCCCTCTCTCTCTCTCTTTCCCTCCCTTCCTCCCTCCCTTCCTCCCTCCCTCCCTTCTCTCCCCCTCTCTAGCTGAGACACCAGCAGTGGAGCTTGGTGATGGAGAGTGCCGTGCCGTCCGACCGGGGAAACTACACCTGTGTGCTGCAGAACAAATACGGAGCCATCAGCCACACGTACCAGCTGGACGTGCTCGGTAAACTACACTCAAACATTGTCTTTCTACATCTTTCTTTGCTTGTTTTACTATATCTTGGTTTGTTTATTTATTTATTTATTTTTTGTTGTGGGTAGTTTTAACTGATTAAGAGGTTATTGGCATAAATAACTTTTGCTTCAGCCTAAAACTTTTCAGTCGCCCTTTGTTGTTGAATGAGTGTACAATGTGATATGTTTAAAAAATATATATTATAATGACTGAATAATATAGCTACTACTACTAGCCTCTGTGTAAACAATGGATAAATTAACGTGAACAAGTGGACTGAAAAGATTTAAATAAATTTCAGTTGGGAAAGGGATTTTTTTTAGACTACCTTACATCTACCCTGCATCTCAAAAAATTAGAATACCCATGAAAATAAATTTTTTTCGTAATTTTTTTTCAGAAGGTTGACATTTCTGTGTTATGTAATGTTCTGAAATTTTGAGGTACTGTATTTTTTTTATATGACTGTTAGCCGTACTCATCTCAATTAGAACAAAACGAATAACTGACAAACTGCATTTCACTTTGTGTAATGAATCTGGAATATATGAAACTTTCAACTTTTTAAATGATGCACCTGTACATTTACTATTAGCAAATAATTCCCATGTATGACTTGTATGCTAATAATGACTCCATGTTTTTTCTGTTATTTTCTTCTTCTTC
>CM049408.1:27527500-27547500 GCA_026929865.2 Hyperoplus lanceolatus
AAATGGTACAGACGTGTTTCAAGACGATCCGATAGCTGTTGTTGTTAGCTTTTACACTGTGCTTTGTCTAAATGGGGAGAGTTGAGAGAAAAAGTGGAGGAAAATTAGGAAGATAGAGAGATGAAGGAGAGAAAGAGAGGGACAGATAGAGAGAGAGAGACGAAGAGGGAGGGAGAGACAGAGAAATATATATACATAGAGAGAGTGAGAAAGAGAGAAAGAAGGAGAGGTGGGGGGTGCGAGCCTGACAGCCCAGACCGCGGCTCCACGCTCTATTTTCGACTACCACATAATTGAAACAGTATTTACCGAGAGGTGTGTGTGTGTGTGTGTGTGTGTGTGTGTGTGCGTGTGTGCGTGCGTGTGCGTGTGTGTGTGTGTGCGTGCCTCATCTATGGCCTAACCACAGTTCATTCAGACTGCCTCTTCTGCGACATTTCATTTCATGTGTGGCATATTCTGTAGGAGTTAAATACGGCTGTGGGTGGGTGGAGGGGGTCATGCTAAGAAAGATTTTTTTTCTTTTTTGAGAAATGCCTGAATCGCGCTTTTGATGCCTGGAAAAAGACTTAACGATGAGAGACTTTGGGGGGGGGGGTATAGGGGGTGTGGGGGTAGGGAGGGGGGTAAGGAAGGAGGGAGGGGGTAGGGAGGCGTCTATAGCCTAGCCATGGATGTTCGTTCGTTAAGGAAAGCCATTAAACATGATATGTTTTTATCCTTTATGTGCTTTGCCCGTTAAATGTTTCATCAGTAAGTTGATTTGTTTCAGGGCCTTGGTGTGTGTGTGTGTGTGTGTGTGTGTGTGTGTGTGTGTGTGTGTGTGTGTGTGTGTGTGTGTGTGTGTGTTTTTTTACAGGTTTGATGTTGTAAGACTTTCAATCTGACAAACAGACAGTCTGCGTCACAGTGTGTGTGGTGTGTGTGTGTGTGTGTGTGTGCGTTTCCTTTTACAAGTAAATTAGTCGTATCAGAACTATGTAGAAATAGTCTGTTACAAGAACATTGCAGCCATTGCATCATAAAAAAACAGTTACTGCTAACTAGAAATATAGCCTACATTATTTTCCTTTTGAACTATGGAAGAAATATGAGTAAAGTTGCAGTATAGCCTGATTGCAGTATACTATAAAACGTGTGTGTGTCTCTGTCTGTCTGTCTGTCTGTCTGTCTGCCTGTCTGCCTGTCTGTCTGTTCGTCTGTCTGTCTGTCTGTCTGTCTGTCTGTCTGTCTGTCTGTCTGTCTGTCTGTCTGTCTGTCTGTGTCTGTCTATGTGTCCTATATGTTTCTCTCCACCATAAAGGCCCCCTCCCTCCCTGTGCGTCTGTCTGTCTGTCTGTCTGTCTGTCTGTCTGTCTGTCTGTCTGTCTGTCTGTCTGTGTCTGTCTGTGTGTCCTATATGTTTCTCTCCACCATAAAGGCCCCCTCCCTCACTGTGCGTCTTAAATGTCTGTCCCTCTTTGCAGAGTGTGGTCAGTAAACACACAGAGGCTCACAGTAGCTTCAAACTGTCCAACGTGACAGAGAGAGACGCCGGGAAGTACTGGTGTCGCGCCTCCAACTTTGTAGGCAAGTCAGAGAACGCTTTCTGGCTCGAGTTCCCCAGACCAGGTAAAATCCTGAGCTGCTAAAAGCTATCTTCACGTCGAAACAATTTCATCTTCTGCGGTGTGTCTACTCTACCATCTATGCAGGGCTTTACGCTTGGTTGCGGGTTTGCTAATAGGAACACACACACACACACACACACACACACACACACACACACACACACACACACATACATACAGTCATACACACACGCACACACACAGTTATAAACACACACACACACACACACACACACACACACACACTCACACGTTCCAATGCTCCTTGTCTATTAGCTAGCAGCTATCATCAATTTTAACGCCCCGATGCCAATTTGTCTTCCTTTCCCCGATCAATATCAAACACAGTATCGCACCTTTGATCACGGAAATAACTTCAAAAACGTCGCACGCACTACGCCACTAACTGACTGTTACACACACACACACACACACACACATTATATATAAAAAAAACTCCCCCTCTAGCCAAACCATAACACACACACACAGACACACACAAAAACACACACACACACACACACACACACACACACACACACACACACACACACACACACACACACACACACACACACACACACACACACAGACCTGTATTGATTTTTACTGGGAGTGCATTCTCCAGCTATATTAATGGGCTCTCATATGAAAGAATGCAGCGGGACTTTTGATTCATGACTTGGTCTGGATGTCACTGTTCATTACTGAACCAGAAACCCACACACACACACACACACACACACACACACACACACACACACACACACACACACACACACACACACACACACACACATATATAAAAAGGCCACCAAAGAAACCCCATCAGCCAAACCATAGCACACATACACACACATACACACACACCGCCCCCTACCAAGCCACATCAGACACTAGCTTTGAAACAGACTCGTCCACTGGTCATCACACTAAAACGGCAGTGATGCTGTTGAGCAATTTTAAGTTATTTATAAGTAACCATTATGTATTTAAAGGGTTCAGAGTATTTTATAAAGACTGAATGCAAAGTCTGTTCAGCTGAAAATGGGCAGAAGACTTTTAATTATATCTTATGTTAGTGAACCAAAACCCTAGAATAAACATTTATGCATTTTGAATTTATCTTTTTAAAAAAACGGGCCCAGCATAGATCCTTGAGGTACGCCCATAAGACAAAAATTCAAGATAAAAAGTTACATATCAGTGGGGGCGCCCTTAGCTCAGTTGGTAGGGCGCCCCCCCCCCATGGGCCTCGGCCAGCAGCGGACCCGGGTTCGATTCCAGCCTGCGGTCGTTCTCTGCATCTCACTCCCCTCTCTGCCCCATTTCAACTCTGTCTCTACACTATCAATAAAGCATAAAAATGCCAAAAAAAAGTTACATAACAGCTACAAAACATTCTAATATCCACATTTGAAACTTAAATCAATCAATCAATCAGCATTATTCAAGAGACTCAAGGTCCAAAGATAAGAATATCATAAGTACCTGCATCAAAGGCTTTTGAGACGTCGGAAATGAGGAACATTTATTGACGTCACCAGCTCACCCTCAAGGCTCCATGAGTTTGCAGGTGATGGGATCTGCTTTGCTTTGGTGTCAGGTAAACTTAACGCTGGTTGGATTTAAACCCCACACATGTTGAAGCAGCAATTGAGTAAAAAGCACTAACCCAGTCAAAGACAAGCAGTGCTGCAAACATGAGCAGCTTATCAAGTAAATTCAGATTTCATAGAACAACTGACTTATTTCTACTTGGAGTGCACACTTAATAGAGACTTAATAACAAACAAGCAATTGACTTGATGAGTAGGATAGGATTTTTTTATTTTATTTTTTTTTGCTATTTGAGAAGTTTCTGCATTGTGTGTGGGTCTTAAGATTAAACCAGTTGCTTCTTTCTCAGCGTGGTGAAGGTGCAGCTCTGGGTGTTTTACAGGTGGTTGGTGTCGGTGCTGTTGGCAAAAATCAAATATGCCACTTCTGACTTCTTCAAAAATCCTTCTATCCTTTCTTTAAAATGGTGTATTTGGTGTTTCTGGGCTCACAATCTCTCTCTTTCTCCCTCTTTCCCTCTCTCTCTCTACCTCCCTCTCTACCTCCGTCTCTCTCTCTCTGTCTCTCTCCCTCTGTCTCTCTCTCTCCTCTCTGTCTCTCTCTCTCTCCCTCTCTACCTCCGTCTCTCTCTCTCTGTCTCTCTCCCTCTGTCTCTCTCTCTCTTTCTATCTCTACCTCTCCCTCTCTCTCTCTCTCTCTCTACAACTCCGTTTCATCCCCCTTTCACAGACGGCCGGTATTAACACGACCGATAAGGAGCTAGAGGTTCTCTTCTTGTCCAATGTTTCTTTCGAGGACGCGGGTGAATACACTTGCCTGGCGGGAAACTCTATCGGCTATGCTCACCACTCTGCCTGGCTCACCGTAGTCCCAGGTATATCCCCTCTATCTGTCTCTCTTTGGGACGTTTTGGGACTTTTCCTTTGTCTTATTAATCATTCTTTTTTGACTTTTTCTACAACTCTAAGTGTTCCATGAAAGTGTTATTGCTTCTGTACTGTATTTATGTTTATTTTCAAACATAATCTTTGTATATTATTACTTGTTAACACATTTTAAAGGTGAAGTCAGTTATATGTTATATATATATATACATATATGCTAATTTGAACATACAGAACCTGCAATCCTGCCTCCATTGAAAGATGCTTTTTAATCACAGAAGAGTGTCTGTTTGAATGTCTCGAGGCTACGAGGCAATTTAAAGACTTAAAAGTGTTCGGTGTTAAATAATTACGTCCCTGGGGAGAAACCGTATCACAGGTGTAATTACCTTCTGCTGCGGGATAAAAACTGAGTAATGATTATGATCTTGTCTTTTGATTTATGAATGTTAGAAAATGGCTCCGTAGGTTAGATTCCTTTAGGGTGAAATGCGCTACTGAGCAAAGCAATGTGTATGTTTTTTAATTATAAAAAGCCCCTGGTTTGAAAGGAGTACAAAATCAATATATTGTATGATATCAAAGTTGGGCGTCTAAATAAGCTTTTAAAAAAAAATCGTATATACATTTTGTTAAGTATTATAGAACTTTAAAGTTAAAGTTTAAGTTAAAGAAACAGCTTTTTTGACAGGACTGTGTGGGCGTGGTCATATCAAACGTTTTCCATGGCAACAGTCACTGAATCCAGACCTTCGCCAGCCTCATTTAAACCCAATTCGTCTAAAGTTTATCTTAACTTTAACTACAACATCTTTCATTTGGATTGATAAATATTCCCAACTTGTTAACATTGACTTTAAGACAAACCTTTTTCTAGTGAGAATGACTGTTTGTTAGTATGAAAAAGGATTTAAAATATATTATAAAGAATATCTAACTTTTTTTCCGATGCTTTACTATCATGCAACTAACTCCCAAAATTACATAGATAGAAGGACTTTGTTGGTTTAGGTTTAGAGGGGCTTTATAGAATAATCATTTAGTTGAAATTATGTCTGAATTGGTGTGAAAAAGTGTTTAAAATATATGTTTTTAAATGTTACACAGTGTCCCTTTTTAAATAAAACCATGAAATGAAATGATACTAGGAATTGTGCGACTGAGTAAAGCAACAAAAAAATGATTTAAGTATCAAGAAAATATATGTTTGGTGGGATCGACTGTTTATTAGTATGAAAGTGTTTGAAATATAGTTTTTTTTGATGTGTGTTTTGACTGATTTTCCCTGAATACTCGGACCTCTTCCTTCCCAAAGCAGTGAGCCCGGAGAAGGAGGATTACTACGCGGATATACTCATCTACGTGACAGGCTGCGTGTTGTTCATCTTAGCCGTGGTGATAGTCGTTCTCTGTCGCATGAGGATGACCACGCAGAAGCAGCTGCCGACTCCAACCGTTCAGAAACTATCCAAGTTCCCCCTCAAGAGACAGGTAACAGAAAGTAGATACAAGATTTGCATAAACAATTTAACACACTCTCTCTCTCCTTACTCTGTCTGTCTGTCTGTCTGTCTATCTATCTATCTATCTATCTGTCTGTCTCTCTCTCTCTCTCTCTATCACTCTCTCTCTGTCTATCTATCTCGCTTTCTCTCTCTCTCTCTCTACTCTGTCTATCTATCTATCTGTCTCTCTCTCTCTGTCTCTCTCTCTCTCTCTGTCTATCTATCTCTCGCTCTCTGTCTATCTATCTTTCTCTCTCACTCTCTCTCTCTCTCTCTGTCTATCTATCTCGCTTTCTCTCTCTCTGTCTATCTATCTTGCGCTCTCTCTCGCTCTCTCTATTTCTGTCTCTCTCTGTCTATCTATCTCGCTTTCTCTCTCTGTCTGTCTCTCTCTCTCTCTCTCTACTCTGGCTAGTTTAAGTCATAGCAAATATATTATAACGTTATAGAAGATGACGTGGTTGAAATGTTGTAGAATTGGGCCATTTTCACATTTTTAGTTCAACTTTTTATCAAACTTATCTGGCTCCCTGAAATCTGAGAAAATTCACTATAGAGACAGAAAAAACAAGCAGATAAAAAGTGTATTTTAGCGTTTTAGGGTGATTTTGAAAAAGCAACCTCAACAGTCATGGAGACAGTAACATTGTTAAGTCAAGAGAACCCCCTTCATTAGTTTGGGAGGGTCATGGAACAACAGCGTAACTTTTCTCTGCATCACGGCCACAATAAGAACTCTGCACACAAGTTTGTTTTTGTAATATCTGTCCTTTCAACTTCTATAACCTCCTCACACGGGCTAAGAGTATAAATAAACAGATGAGGGTGTGTGTGTGTGTGTGTGTGTGTGTGTGTGTGTGTGTGTGTGTGTGTGTGTGTGTCTGTGTGTGTCTGTGTGTGTGTGTGTGTGTGTGTGTGTGTGTGTGTGTGTGTGTGTGTGTGTGTGTTGGTAGGCATCACTCCACTGTGACATGTGTTCACATTTATCTTGGAGCGGACTCAGCTCCGTCCCGTGACTGTCAGTGTTAGTTTTAAATTTCACTCGGTGTGTAACGAACACACACACACACACACGCACGCACGCACGCACGCACCCAAACACGCACACACACACACACACTCACACACACGCACACACACACACACACACGCACACACACACACACACACACACACACACACACACACTCGCCCCTCAACTGTTTGGGCCGAAACATAGTGTGGAGCAGCTGCCATCGCCACACAGCCTCTTGCCTCTAGCGTCATTCCCTGCGTTCCAAATCACATACTCTAACTTTTCACTACACTACATACTAAAGTACAGAAGAGTTTTAGGGCCACAGGAAAAAAAATGATGTAAGGAAGAATTATTTTTCGTTATGTCGAGAAACGTCAAGAATATTTAAATTTAAATATTTCTGAAACGGTCTCATTTTTCCTCTGATGATCATAAATGACATTTAACAGCAAACGAGACCATCAGTGCAAAGAATGGGTCCCTCACCCTGGAACTACAGCTGGCATAGTAAAAAAAAAAAAAACACTGCCGCTTTTGTCCAAAGGGGGCGCAAGAATGAACAAAAGCGGAAAGTTCCTCAGAGCACCTTTAACTTGAGATTTCAATACCTCTGAACAGGGCAAAGCAAACTGCCTCCCAACGCTAACCCCAGCTATGCTACGCTACCTGTTTGGGCTTTTTATTGGCCCGCGGCCGATTTTAAAAATATAATATAATATGGCCCTTTGAAAAAAAAATAATAATTTTTTATTTTATTTTATTTTTTTTGCATTTCTCAGTTAACCCACTAGTGCAGGGGTGTCAAACACTGACTGATTGGCCCGTGGCACTTTTTAGAAATATAATGTAATATGGCGCTTTTAATTTTTAAATAATCTAAATGCATTCATTATATTACAGAGAAATATGTCCCATAAAAGAAAAAGAACACCAAGCCCATCCCAGAGGACCCTGCATAGTATTTTATTTTAAATGAATATTATTATGGAAAATCTATGTGTCCTTCTCCAATAGCTTCTAATTCATCTGACACAGTGTCTCCATTTTTTTTTCATACAAAATTCTTCAGATTTAGCCTCTTAATTTCCCTCTCAAAGTGCACCAGATTCATGCATTTCACTTTAAAAACTTTAAAAAATCTCCATTTAATGTACAAGGAGAGTGTTGTCGTGAAGAAGGATTACAATCTACGAAGACACTATGAAACTAAACATCAGAGCAGCTACATGTCCTGATAAATGTGTTATTTTTGCGAAGTGGCCCGGCCCTTCGTAGATTTTTCTGTATGTGGCCCTCAGTGAAAAAAGTTTGGACACCCCTGCTCTAGACTGTATAAATGTACGAATAAAGGTTGAAACAAAAGTTCAAAAAAACATCCACCAGTGGCTCCACCAGGTTCGAGTCCAAACAGGAATCAGTATCAGACATGTTCCAAGAAAGTAAAAAAATTTCTTCTTCCTTCGGTCCCGGCCCAGAGCACTTTCTACTTCGCAGGCTTTTCTCTGCACTGTAAATAAACTGGCCCTTCACCCCTCTCGTCCTCACCGCTATTTACTCCACTGTGTGTGTGTGTGTGTGTGTGTGTGTGTGTGTGTGTGTGTGTGTGTGTGTGTGTGTGTGTGTGTGTGTGTGTGTGTGTGTTTCTCTCTTTCTCTATCTGTACCTGTGTGTGTGTGTGTGTGTGTGTGTGCGTGTGTTTGTGCGTGCGTGTGCATACGCCTACCAGCTCGTCCTCACCGCTATTTACTCTCACTTTCCTCTCATCAAAAGCCTTCTGTGTGAGCTACAGCGACTCCATTTTGGCTCTTATTACTTCTCCGTCTCATATAATCTTCGGAAAAATCCTCAAGAAAATGATAGAGCAGAGCAGTGCGGTGCGGCTTTCGATTTTTTGGTCTTCTGTAAAAAAAAACTGCGATACAGAATGACCTGCGATTGCACTGTGGATTTGCAGAGAAAGAGCGAATAAATGTTTTTAAAGAGTTGGATGAGTTTGTTATTATCCATCTAGCTAGCCGCACCCCACCGAGATGCGTGCGTGTGGGTGCATGTGCGTGTGTGTGTGTGTGTGTGTGGTTGCCCCTGTGTGCGCGCTCCAGCTTTCCAGTTTCATATAATTGAAGGGTTGTGTTAGCTCCGTGAAATGCATAAAACAGATGAATTTTTTTTTTAGACAAGAAAACCCAAAAACCCGATGGTCTGAAAGTTATAATTTAGTTTCTTGGAGAACAGACACAGGAGTCAGGACCTTTTGAAAAGAGAAGTTAGGATTTAAAGGTGGAGTCAGTGATTTTTGGAGAACGCTTTTTGTCAAAATCAGTGAATATCTCCTCACGATCCACTACCTGTCTGTAGTGTGTGTGTGCTGGAAAAAAATTCTGGTGTTAATTCACAGCCAAGGGTCTGTAAACTGGAATGTAAACAAAGGGGGCCCACCATAGCTAGCATAGCAACATGCCCGTTTACAGAGCCTAGGCTGTGTATTAACACTGGATTGTTTTCAGCGCACACAGGTAGCGGATCATGAGGAGATATTCACTGATTTTAGCAAAAAGCTTTCTCCAGAATCACTGACTCCACCTTTAACGGCAAAGATTATAAAATAATATACAGTATTTGTTCAAATTAGTCTATGTTACATTTCTTGTAAGGTTATATCAAGTATAAACCCCTAATTGTAGCCTTTCAAATCTACCTTCATACACACAATACACACGAATGCTCTTATAAGGTCATGGCAAGGGGAAAGGTCTTATTGCATTTTTGTTGTAATCTTTGCTTCTTGGGGTTTTTTTGTGGAGCTAATCTCCTGGTTCATAACTGACTAAATCTCCCCTCACCCTCTCTGGCAACGTTCTATCACACATATTACTGTTTCATGCCTCTGAAAAAATGTTACGCACGGCCGGGGCAAAATTCTGTTTTTCTCATTTTTTCCTCCCGTCGAAAATTGGGTATCTGGTAAGTGGTATATGTTTGTTTTTCGGGACCCCCACCTGTAGGTTTTTTAGAAACTAGCAGACTAGTACACAAACATATTCATCAAAAAAGTTGTTTCCAAGCCGTCAACTCGCCCCCTAGCTAGACGTCAGATAAATGATTTTTTCGGAGGACGTCAGGCCCGGGGAAGAAACGCACACTACAGTCTGGATGTGGCTCTCTCTGATGGATAGATATGTCCATTGCAACCTTGCCACAGCACTAGCATCACCTCTCTATCCTCCATCCATTCATCTCTGTTATTCTCTGTCACTGCCTTGTTCTCACTCTGCACAGCCACAAGGAGACAGTTTGTTAGAGTCACTGCCGGCGTCGGAAGTCACAATGTTTTTCAGGGATATTTTGAGATGCTGAAAGAGTTTTGACATTTTTCAGCAACAAATTTGAAATGTTTTAATCAAATTTGAGATTTTTTTAAATTTTTTCACATTATTTTGGCTTATCTTCTGGTTAATAACATAACATAACTTTTCTGTATCATTTAAAAAAAAAGTATACATAATCTCACAAACTAGTTTGAAACAGTGTGGTTGCCATGTCGTGTACAGTATGTCAAATCTTTAAACTTAATGCGGCTACGAGTAACATTTAAATATCTTTTAAACAGCCTCATGTTTCCTCTGATAATCATAAATTAACTTTAACAGCAAATGAGACCATCAGTGCAAAGAAAGACGTTTTTAAATAGTTTTTATTACTGCTTTTGGTCTGGTCACACACCCAGTCCGATTTTCGGTTCGCTCGTGCAAGCTCTATGGTCACATATCCGTATTGGTCGCAGATTTCAGTGTGGCGCAGCAACGTGAATTGAGAAGCCTATCCCTCCAGGTGAGGGAAGGGGAGCGGGAGCCTTGTTTGATACAGTTGTTTGTCGTCATAATGACTGATAACGGGGCTGAACCATCAAAGAAAAAAAAGAAAATGCAATGAAGAAAAGCTAAAAGGGAGAGTGATATAGGCTGCGGGGGGACGAGGGCGTTGCCAAGCAACGTGTATACAATTTCACGAGAGCGAAACTAGACTGCAGTATTTACTCCTAAATGAATGAGCGGTTGGTACTAACACAAAGTTTGCTTTGCTTCACCATCATCAGATAACCATTATCTGAAATAGTAATTATTTACAACAACATAAACAAATTACCTCATCGTGATCCATACTAATTGCCGTCTCTCGTTCATTCGCTTTCTCTGAGGAGTCGGACACGTAATCTTTCAGCTCCGTGAGAGAGAGTAGTTAGGTGATACTGCTGAATCAACTCATTGCAATCAGGTGTGTGTGTGACTGGCATTAGTTCATGCAGTGTCAAAACCACTCTCACGGAGCCGAAAAGAGTCCTCACACCTTCAACACACGGACATGCGCTATATTGCTCCCTTCTCAGTTCACACTCACGCGCCTGGCACGCGCTAGAAAACAGCTTTGCGACAGCGGACGTCGTAAAAATACTACCGCTTTTGTCCAAAGGGGACGCCAACGTGCCGTGTTACTCATAGTGGCTTTAAATATCAAAAATCAAGAGTCAAAAATCATGTTAGTCAAAACTGAAAAAAAAAAAAAAAATTATTAAATGTTATCCTCTCTCTCTCTCTCTCTTCCCTCTATCACCTCATATAAACCCCTGTCCTCTCTCTCTCTCCCCTCTATCACCTCATATAAACCCCTGTCCTCTCTCTCTCTCTTCCTCTATCACCTCATATTAACCCCTGTCCTCTCTCTCTCTCCCCTCTATCACCTCATATAAACCCCTGTCCTCTCTCTCTCTCTTCCCCCTATCACCTCATATTAACCCCTCTCTCTCTCTCTCTTCCTCTATCACCTCATATTAACCCCTGTCCTCTCTCTCTCTCTTCCCTCTATCACCTCATATAAACCCCTGTCCTCTCTCTCTCTCTCTCTCTCTTCCCTCTATCACCTCATATTAACCCCTCTCTCTCTCTCTCTCTCTCTTCCTCTATCACCTCATATTAACCCCTGTCCTCTCTCTCTCTCCCCTCTATCACCTCATATAAACCCCTGTCCTCTCTCTCTCTCTTCCCCCTATCACCTCATATTAACCCCTCTCTCTCTCTCTCTCTCTTCCTCTATCACCTCATATAAACCCCTGTCCTCTCTCTCTCTCTCTCTTCCCTCTATCACCTCATATAAACCCCTGTCCTCTCTTTCTCTCTCTTCCCTCTATCACCTCATATTAACCCCTGTCCTCTCTCTCTCTCTCTTCCCTCTATCACCTCATATTAACCCCTATCCTCTCTCTCTCTCTCTTCCTCTATCACCTCATATTAACCCCTCTCTCTCTCTCTCTCTTCCTCTATCACCTCATATTAACCCCTCTCTCTCTCTCTCTCTTCCTCTATCACCTCATATAAACCCCTATCCTCTCTCTCTCTTCCTCTATCACCTCATATTAACCCCTATCCTCTCTCTCTCTCTCCCTCTATCACCTCATATAAACCCCTGTCCTCTCTCTCTCTTATATATAAACCTCTATCACCTCATATTAACCCCTGTCCTCTCTCCCTCTATATATAAACCCCTATCACCTCATATTAACCCCTGTCCTCTCTCCCTCTACAGAGACTATAACATATTTCCTCTGTTTTGACCCAAGCAGGTTTCCTTGGATTCTAACTCCTCCATGAACTCAAACACTCCTCTGGTGCGGATCGCCCGCCTGTCCTCCAGTGACGGGCCGATGCTCGCTAACGTCTCCGAGCTCGAGCTGCCCTCCGATCCCAAATGGGAGTTCCCTCGCACACGGTACGTCCAGTATACTTACATTGTGAAACTCGAAGAATTTGAGTATCGTGCAAAAGTTAATTTATTTCAGTAATTTAACTTAAAAGGTGAAATTAATATATTGTATAGACTCATTACATTCCCTCGCACACGGTAGGTCCAGTATACTTACATTGTGTACATATTGTAGTATAAAATTACATGACAGTTTTCTGATTTCAACATGTGTACCTATTACATATCATCACTTATTTACTTCTTATTCTTATATTATATTGTTAGATTTTGTATTGTTTTTTGTGTACATATTGTATATAATTTCCATACTTAAAGGTGCTCCGAGGAACTTTTCAGTTTGTGTTCATTCCTGCGCCCCCTTTGGACAAAAGCTGTAGTGTTTTACTAGGCCAGCTGTTGTTCCTGGGTGAGCGTATACCCATGACAAAGGCATTAAGAATAACTACATGAAAATAGCATTCTTTGCCCTGATGGTCTCGTTTGCTGTTACATGTCATTTATGATCATCAGAGAAAAAAATTAGACTTTTTCTGAAATATTTCAAAGTTCCTCGTAGCTACTTTAATTACTTCTTGTTCATATATTACTAATGTTAGATTTTATTCTATGACACGAGTCAGTGAAACGCTTGTTGTTAAGATCACTTTTTGTCAAAATCAGTGAATATCTCCTCATGATCCGCTACCTGTGTGTGCACTCATAGGCTTTGCAAACTGGTATGTAAACAAAGGGGACCCACTGTTACTAGCAACTTGCCCTTTTTAAGAACAAAAAGTAAAAAAATAAAATTGAAAAAAAAAAACTATTGAAAACCGGCTCTGTAGATCTACATTCATCACTGATGTCGAGACGCCTGTCAGACAGAAAAACACATTAGATTTTTATTCAAGCTGCCAAGAAGCATAATTCAGAATTGACGGATAGTGTGTTGTTGTCGTTGTTGTAAACCGCAGCGTGTTAGTACGTCAATACCTCAAGGTCACTTCCGATGGCTCTCTGTGCTCGGCAATCAAATCAATCTCGTTCCGAAGTGTCGAGAGTAATTAGAAAAACACTCATCAGGAAATTGGCAGACGTGCCTTTAGTTAAAATTCAAATCACCTTCAGACTTGAACAATCTACCGAGTCTGAAGACTTTTTTGTTTCCATTTTAACCTGCAATTTTTATTTTATTTGCTTCTTTTATTCGCTTTTAAATGTTTTATAATGTGTTTTATGTAAAGCACTTTGAGTGGCCTTGTGTCTGAATTGTGCTATATAAATAAACTTGCCTTGCCTTGCCTGCTAATATCAGTATTCAGAACAATGAACTCATTATAATATCTTTGAAAACTCTCTTTTACTATAACCCTTCCTCAATACATCATGTTGTTGCCTGTAATGGTAATGTCTTCTTGTGTTTTTATTTAATTTAATTTCGTAAAGCATCTGCCTGTCAGTATACCTGTTATAATATATGTTAAAATTTCTTTAGATTATTATTAAATTATTATTATGTTTTACTTTTTTTTTTTATTTTCTTAAAATATTATTAATAATAATAATAATAATAATAATTTAATAATAATTTCTTTCAATAAAAATAAAAAATGGCGGTAGTGACTTTTACTCTATAGCTACAGGCTTTACTTTGTATTAATATATAATTTTTTTGTATTTAAATAGGTATTGACATTGTGCATGTTCATGGGGCTTGTGTGTAGCTGGGTTGGTAAAGGACAGTCTTTATATTGTTTGTAAATGTGCTATAGAAACAAATTTGACTTTAACATAATCTTGCCTTCCTTCCAGCCTGACCCTGGGTAAGCCTCTGGGTGAAGGCTGCTTCGGACAGGTCGTCATGGCAGACGCTGTCGGCATCGATAAGGAAAAGCCAAACAAGCCGCTCACCGTCGCTGTCAAAATGCTCAAAGGTCAGTGGACTGTTTAATGCATAACTCCCTTTCCCCTGTGTTCAATATACAGGTGAAACTCATATTATTAGAATATTATGGAAAATGAATTGAAATTGAGGCAGTAATTCATGCAAAAGGGGCCCAAACCAAGTACTGAGTACAAATGGATGATTATACTTTATAGAGGGTCTACATTTCTGTATTTAAAATCCCTTTTTTATTGATTTCATGTAATATTAAAATGTTCTGGGATTTTGAATTTGGGGTTTTCATAAGCTGTAAGTATGTATAATCAAAATTTAAAAAAAATTAAGGCTTGAAATATCTCACTTTGCATGTAATGATTCTATATAATAAATTAATTTCACCTTTTAAGTTGAATTACTGAAATAAATTAACTTTTGTATGATATTCAAATTTTTTGAGTTTCACCTGTAATACTGTATAATACTTTGTGTACATCAGTGTGTTTCTGGTCTCATGTCTAATTTTCCCTTGTAGCTGCCAATAAATGTAATAATGACAGTCGAAAACATAATAAAATTTCAGTTTTTAATGTAATAAAAGAAAGATGATAATTTAGTAACTTTCATATAACGTCAGGACTAGGATATGTTGATTTTTTTAAACTGTGGGCCCTTGCTGCCGTAAACAACACCCAAAGTTACACAGTGCACCTTTAACATTAACCAATACTGTAAAAACTTTTTGCCAATAATGGATGACAATATGGGCTGAAGTTATTACGTTACTGGATCAGAAATTGCATTATGTTATCGGCAAGTCACTTTATTAGGCTAGGAAAGGCAAGTTTATTTCTCTAGCGCAATTCACACACAAGGCCATTCAAAGTCCTTTACAGAGGCATGAAATACATCAAGATTAGACTTTTGCAATTGCATTTAAGACATAATAAAAACAGAGAAAATACATCAAGATTAAGGATTATATTAAGAACTGAAGAGTGTTACGTTACTGGCGGTAGTTACATTATATTGGCTGCTACAACTCTTCTCTTGTTCCTTTCAGACGACGCGACAGATAAAGATTTGTCCGACCTGGTGTCAGAGATGGAAATGATGAAGATGATCGGGAAACACAAGAACATTATCAACCTGCTGGGAGCCTGCACACAGGACGGTGAGGGAACAGTACTGGTTTTAGTCTTATCTATATTACTTTTCTCTCTCTCTTTCTCTCTCTCTCTATCCTCTCTCTCTCTCTCTCTCTATCTATCTCTCTCTCTTACTCTCTCTCTCTATCTCTCTCTCTCTCTCTCTCTCTCTATCTCTATCTATCTCTCTCTCTCTCTTACTCTCTCTCTTACTCTCTCTCTATCTTCTCTCTATCTCTATCTCTCTCTCTCTCTCTCTCTCTTACTCTCTCTCTTACTCTCTATCTCTCTCTCACTCTTTCTCTCTCTCTCATTCACTCACTCACTCTGTCTCTCTCTGTCTCTCTCTCGCTCTTATCATTCTTCTTTCTCTCTTATTTTTTTCACAAACAACTAAATTAACATATAAATATGTGTAGGCAGCTGTAAATGTGAACAATAAGATGATAACCTATTTTTGGACGGTAGGGACACAGCGCTCATATTAGTATATCGGTGTATATCATGTTATAACAGCGCTTACATTAGTGTGGTATAATTGCATATTAGTTCATATAATGAATAATGTGATAGGAACCTATGTGTTGGGGGAGGTTTATTTTACATTATCAACCTGCTGGGAGCGTGCACACAGGACTGTGAGGGCGCAATACATTACTACAGACCATTGAAGGATAGTAGGGACACAGCGCTTATATTAGTGTATCAGTGTATATCATATTATATCAACGCTTATATTAGTGTATCAGTGTATATCATATTATATCAGCGCATAGTGTTAAGTTTAGGTTAACTCTATATAGGCACAATACTGGTTTTAGTCTTAGTTTATTTCACATACAAAACAATATTTTTAAAAAAACTTGAAAAGTACATGTGTGGCTGCGGCAGAAACCTGTCCAGGCTTGTTCTGTAGGAAAAACTTTATTTTGAAGGTGACACTATAACATGTGTGCTGCTTGCAGGCCTCTGAACGTCTTGGTGGAAAATGCTTTTATGAAAACTACACAAAAAACAATGAATTAACGTGTGTATGTGTGTGTCTTGTCTGTCTGTCTGTCTGTCTGTCTGTCTGTCTGTCTGTGTCTGTCTGTCTGTCTTTGTCTGTCTGTGTCTGTCTATTTGTCTATCTGTGTGTCTGTCTGTGTCTGTCTGTCTGTCTGTCTGTCTGTCTTTGTCTGTCTGTGTCTGTCTATTTGTCTATCTGTGTGTCTGTCTGTGTGTCTGTCTGTGTCTGTCTGTCTGTCTGTCTGTCTGTCTGTCTGTCTGTCTTTGTCTGTCTGTGTCTGTCTATTTGTCTATCTGTCTGTCTGTGTGTCTGTCTGTCTGTCTGTCTATCTCTCTATCTCTCTATCTATCCCTCTATCTCTCTATTTATCTATCTATCTATCTGTCTGTCTTTGTCTGTCTGTCTGTCTGTCTGTCTGTCTGTCTGTCTGTCTGTCTGTCTGTCTGTCTGTCTGTCTGTCTGTCTGTCTGTCTGTCTGTCTTTGTCTGTCTGTGTCTGTCTATTCGTTTATCTGTCTGTCTGTGTGTGTGTCTGTCTGTCTATCTATCTATCTATCTATCTATCTATCTATCTATCTATCTATCTATCTATCTATCTATCTATCTATCTATCTGTCTGTCTGTCTGTCTGTCTGTCTGTCTGTCTGTCTGTCTGTCTGTCCGTCTGTCTGTCTGTCTGTCTGTCCTTCTGTCCGTCCCTCTCCCCCAGGTCCCCTGTACGTGCTGGTAGAGTACGCGTCTAAGGGAAACCTGCGTGAGTACCTGCGTGCGCGGCGGCCCCCGGGGATGGACTACAGCTTCGACACGTGCAAAATCCCCGACGAGCAGCTCACCTTCAAAGACCTCGTGTCCTGCGCCTACCAGGTGGCACGGGGCATGGAGTACCTCGCATCGCAGAAGGTGAGTGTGTGTGTGTGTGTGTGTGTGTGTGTGTGTGTGTGTGTGTGTGTGTGTGTGTGTCTGTCTGTCTGTCTGTCTGTCTGTCTGTTTGGGTGTGGGGGTCAGGGTGTGTGTGTGTGTGTGTGTGTGTGTGTGTGTGTGTGTGTGTGTGTGTGTGTGTGTGTGTGTGTGTGTGTGTGTGTGTGAGGTGTCCTGCGCCTACCAGGTGGCACGCGGCATAGAGTACCTCGCATCGCAGAAGGTAAGGGGGGTGTGTGTGTGTGTGTGTGCCTGTCTGTCTGTGTGGGGGGGGGGAGTGTGTGTGGGTGTGGGGGTTAGGGTGCGTTTGTGTGTCTTTCTCTGTGTCTGTGTGTGTGTGTGTATTGGAGGAAGCGATCTCTCATCTTTTACTTTGACGTTATCAGTTATCTCCAAGGAAATAAAAAGACAAGGAAAAATCTTATCTAAGAACGCTTTGCTTAACTTAAGATTAATTCATCAGTGCTCATTTTAGCTAAACAAAATGTGTTATACCACCCAGTGTGAACAGTTATCAAGGCCAGGGAAAGGCTCACATTGGCCTTTGCAGTGTTGCCGTTCAATTTAAAACATCTTAAAGGTTAGTGAATGGTTTCATCTGCAGAGTTGAAAGTTAGAATGAAGTTTTAGGACTGTTTTAAAGGTCAATGCTACAATGAAGGGACGAGTAGTAATGTTCAACAAAGGATAAAGAAAGTTGCCTTCAGTGCATTGGAGGATTTATATAGTGTGTGTGTGTGTGTGTGTGTGTGTGTGTGTGTGTGTGTGTGTGTGTGTGTGTGTGTGTGTGTGTGTGTGTGTGTGTGTGTGTGTGTGTGTGTGTGTGTGTGTGTGTGTGTGTGTGTGTGTGTGTGTGTGTGTGTGTGTGTGTGTGTGTGTGAATGTTTATGTGTGTGTGTGTGTGTGTGTGTGTGTGTGTGTGTGTGTGTGTGGTTGTTTGTCTGTGTGTGTGTGTGTGTGTCTCTGTCCGTCTGTCTGTGTCTCTGTATGTGTGTGTGTGTTTTTGTGTCTCTTAAGTGTGTGTGTGTATTTATGTTAATGTGTGTTAGTGTGTGTGTGTGTGTTGTATTGATGTGTGATTGACACATCTCTCCTCCTCTCCGCAGTGTATCCATAGAGACCTGGCGGCGAGGAACGTCCTTGTAACCGACGACAACATTATGAAGATCGCCGACTTCGGTCTGGCGAGGGACGTGCACAACATAGACTACTACAAGAAGACTACCAACGTGAGGGCCATTAGATAGGGATTCTTTCTTTGATTAAAAAAACAGTGTTGGCTATTCCTTTATAGCCGATAAACGCTAGTATTTTGTTACTATTTATTCATCTGTTTATTCATACCCATTAACATAGCAGCTACTATCAGGTCATAGAAGTACAAATGAGCTCCGACAATGGATAAGTCAAAAAATGAACACTGCTGGCATTAAATATGTTGTCAGTGATTCTTGAGAATGCTTGTTTTCAACATCCCATTTCGTCAAAATCAGTGAATATCACCTGGCTATCCTCTATACAGTGTCGTGCGAAAGTTTGTGAACCCCTTGAGCCTTTTGGAATTTTATTTATGTTAACCATTATTAATTCATTGTTTTCAATACCAGTATTTTTTGTATGAAATAACAGATGTTTGTTTATCAATTCAACATTTTTTTTTTCCAGAAATCAATTGTTAAAATAGATAAAACAAATTATTTGACAAATGTTGTATGTGCAAAAGTTTGTGAACCCTAAGCTGCATTGCTTAAATCGAGCAAGGTAAACACAATCAGGTGGGCCAAATTGATTGATGAAATAGACCAATGTAGTGAGAGATCTTTAGGGAAGAAATTGGGCGCCACTAGATAAAACACGGATAAAACCAGGTCAGTTTAGGCCCACCAAACTGAACCCATACAGGTCAGACATGTTAAAAGGGAAAAAAATCTCAGAAGATCTCAGGAATAGAGTTGTGATGCTGCACATTTGTCTGGGGACAGCTATAAATTAATTCAAAAAAAGTTTGAGCTCCATCGGTCCACCGTGAGGCAAATCATCTACAAATGGAGAGCTTTAAGAGTGATTGAACATCTGCCTAGAAGTGGACTTCCTTCAAAAATATCTTCAAGCGCCACAAGAAAAGTATTTTTTTAGTTAAAAGCCAACCCACACATTACATCTAGTGATTTGCAGAACTCTCTTGCAACATCTGGGACAGATGTGCATGGTTCCACAATAAGAAGAAAACTCAGTCAACATGGCTTTCAAGGGAGGGTTGCTGAAGAAGCCTCTGCTCTCAAAAAAGAACAAAACTGCTTGTCACAGCTTTGCCAGAGAGCACCTGGAGATACCTGAAGTCTTATTCTGTGGACAGATTAGTCCAAAATTGATCTGTTTGGTCATAACCAAAACCGCCATGTTTGGGCAAAAACGCAACTCTGCCTACCACCAACAGAACCTTCTCCCAAGTGAAGAATGGTGATGGCAAATGGTCTGCAAATCTCCAGATGTAATGTGTGGGTTGGCTTTTACCTGAAAAATCCCTTTTCTTGTGGTGCTTGAACATATTTTTGAAGGAAGTCCACTTCTAGGCAGATGTTAAGCCACTCTTAAAGCTCTCCATTTGTAGATGATTTGCCTCACGGTGGGCCGATGGAGCTCAAACTTTTTTATACGAATGTATAGCTGTCCCCAGACAAATGTGCAGCATCAAAACTCTATTCCTGAGATCCTCTGAGATTGTTTCGCC
>CM049408.1:27557500-27562500 GCA_026929865.2 Hyperoplus lanceolatus
TACTCTCCCACCTGTCAGGACTCTAACAGCACCTGCTCCTCGGGGGACGATAGTGTTTTTGCACACGACTCTCTCCCGGACGAGCCCTGTCTTCCCAAACAACCGCCTCCCACCAACGGGACAGTGATTAGGACATAATACCTAATACCTGAGCTCTGGGACAACCAAGGGGGGGCTAGAGAGGACTTGGTTTGGGACTTTAACCTCCTTCTAAAACACCTAAAAAGTGACTAAAAGCTCCTCAACATACGGACAAAATGGATCTTAAAAAACTCTGCATGCAATACTTCCACAGTACTTCTACAGCTCTTCGAATCGTCTTAAAAGTACCGTTGGAAATCTTTGACTATTTCTTCCCCCCTCTCCCCCCCCCCTCACCTTTCAAGAGACTCTTGGAAACATATGAAGGATTATTTGTTGCCGTTTTTTCGAATGAACTATTATTTTGTGTTCCATTTTTCAACAACAAAAAAAAATATATGAAATTATATTTTTGTACGAGGGCCAGTTCTTTTTTTTTTCTTACGGACAATCTGTTGGAGTGAAACCATTCCGTGCCTACTGGGAAAAACTTTTTTTTAAAAAGCTTGGAGGAAATTGAAGGGCATTCGTCAGTGAGTGACTGGGTTGGATATCCAGTTATTCGAGGACCTCAGATTTTTAAAACTTTTTCGACTATACGGAGCCCTAAAAATCGCGATATTAAGGTTTGCGATTATTTGAAAAGATACCAGCAAAAGCCAGAATCAACGCGATTTTGATGATGGGACTAATTCTTCCGAAGACTCTCAATAACTTCTCGCAACATTTTGTACAAGGACGTTTGAACGAAAAGGAGAGGATTGCAGGAGCATAGAAATGTATTTTTATGCTATCATCGTGTTAGCATCCCAAAAAAAATAAACATTTTGTGATAATCATGGAAAAAAATTCCTGATAAATGTTGGGGCGAAGTTTCAAGGCCATTCAGTAAGTGGTACAGGGAGGATCTGAGTTTTTTTTTTATGTATGTATCTAGAAAAAGGATTTATTGTAAATATATAAATGCAAATATGTATCATATTGCTGTTCACAGCCATGTACTTAAAAGACAAAAAATCTTCTTTTTTTTTGTATTTTGTTTTAGGATGGAAGCATTGCAATCTTAGAAAGACACTGTCACGAGAAGTGTGTAAATCATTTAATCGTTTTTTAAAGTCGATACAGAAAAAGGTTTATTTGACATGTATATTTGTAAAGATATTTATAGACTTAACATGATGGAAAAGGTCTAGGTTAGGATGTTAGTACTGTACGGTTTTTTTTTTTTTTTTTTGTAACTTATTTTACAACAGAAACTGCAGCGTTATTTTTCTCACAACAGGTAGACTCCTCTGGTTTTTTGATCCATATTTTATTTTATTTTATTTTGTTTTATTTTATTTTATTTTGAATTTTAAAAAAATTAAGAATGTAAGAATGACAGACGCAAAGATGAGGTTTTTTTTTTCAAAGCGACTGTGATTTGAGCGGCAGGGTTGAAATTCTGGTTTTTGAAAAGTTAACGCTTGCAATATCATAAAAGCAACGATTAACTCTTGCTGGGCAAGAAAATAGCAGCGCTTTGCAGAGATACGTAAACCGAGAGGCCTTTTAGTTTGACTGAAGAACTTAAAGACAAATCCAACAACTAGCTGTGAAGCATTAAGAAAAGCCTTCAGAGAACCCTAGGAAAAAACCCTCCTACTGATGCTGTTTCACCGTTCAGTTAAAGTAAAATTATTTGGATTGGTGGCCTACAAATCCCACAATGCAATGCTCCCCCTTTTCTCCTGAAGTGAGAGTCCATGCAAAACTACTGACGCTAGATGACTAACTTAAAGTAAACCATTTTATATTTAAAAGGTTAGTGAGTGAGGAAGCAATTTCAGATGTCATGAACTACATTTCCCAGAACAATTTTCCAGCGATTTTCAAAGAATATGAATGAATTTAAGGCTTTCATAAAAATTATTAAAAACATGCAGAACTAGTTTTAGCTTGTGTTAAATGTATAAGATTAGACCAGTAAAAACAAAAACTTTATTGTGCTAAACTTACAATACTCTGCATTGGGCTGCAATGCATTCTGGGACTTTGAGTCCAGTTAGACCACAGACATTGGTCACTGGTTACTCTTTAACAATGGATTTCTTATTGAATGATTGTTAAACATAAAACATTTTGCTATTTACATTAAATAAACAAGAATAGGTTAAATACACCAAATAACAAAAAATTATAAAAATCCATAGTATCTCCATTATCCGGTATTTTTCTTTAACAGTGAATGCATATATTCGTTGATATTTTTCCTCTCTCTGAAGGCTTCGAACATAAATATTGTATCAGAAAGGTCACAGGGTCAATGCCAACGATCTACGTGTGTTGTCAAAGTTCCCTTGAGCAAGACACTCACTCACACACTTAAGAATGTAAAAGAAAATACATTTGTGTGTGGGCGTAAATGGTAAAAAGAATCTGTCTCATTGTGCTTGAGTGTTACTAAAAAAAACCTGCCCAGTCCCTTGAGATGTTATCGCTGCTCTATAGTATTAATACTGAAATGAAGGCATGCTGTGTGAACGGCAACAAATATATATATATATATATATATATAAAATATATAAAAAGTATATATATATATATATATATATATATATATATATATATATATATATATATATATATATATATATATATATATATATATATACAGTTTATATGTCGGTTTGTTTAAAATAAGACTCTGAAGTGTGTGGTTTATCCTTATTCGAGCTTCAAAAAAAATTTTTTTAAAGTGTCAAATTAGTCTTACAAGTATATTTCTCCCCAAGTTCTACATATCCCTGAATTTAGCGCTGTATTGTCGAATGTAGTGGCACGGAGGTACAGTGAGAAATGCAGCAATGGATTATGGGATTGCCAAATGAATATACAGCTCCGGAAAAAAAAATTAAGAGACCAGTCTGGATTTTTTCTCAAATCTTCATCTCTACATTACTTAATGAAAATGCTCTTTAATGATTAAAAAAAAATGCATTGGAATTTGGTAGAACAGGTGTCAGTAGTTTATATTCTAAAACCAAAATGTTCATTCTACTCAAACATATGGCTATAAAGAGTAAAACGAGAGACACTGAACATTTGGTATGGTCTCTTAATTTATTTCCAGAGCTGTATATTGCCTTTTTTAAGCAGTCAGCAGACCCCGAAAACGTATAAAGAGTTGAAATGTTTACAAAAAAATGTTGTCACTAAAGGGAAGGCGACATCAAGTGGCATTGAAGGGTTCAAACATTCGCTCGCTGCTATGGAAACCGGTGTTAACTTTTAACTGTGCAATGGCCTTATTTTCTAGTGTGTTTTAACTGCATTTATATATAGAGAGAGAAATGTATTATTGTAATGATTTACCCAACAACACTGTACCAGTACTTTTAAAAAAAGAATCTCCCCTCCCATATATATTTAAAGTGCTTAAAAAGAGTGAACATTTGTATTTAATTATGTTTTTTTTTTGAGGTACAGAATGATTTTTATGCAGAGAAATAAGGCCGTTGTAAAGTGAAAGTTACACACAGTTATTATTGTTAATATTTCAGCTTTTTGGGACAGTATTTCGGTTTGGTTCTAGAATCTATGAAGTGCCTGGAATAGTTAAAATTAAGCGAACACAAATTGAAAATGTATTTGAATGTATAAGTACGATACAAAAAAACTTAAAGGTGCTACGAGGAACTTTTAAATATTTCTCAATTTTTCCTCTGATGATCATAAATGACATGTAACAGCAAACGAGACCATCAGTGCAAAGAATGCTATTTTTATATAGTTTTTCTTAATTGCTTTGTCATGGGGTATATGCTCAACCAGGAACAACAGCTGGCGTAGTAAAAAAACACTACCACTTTTAGTCCAAAGGGGGTGCAAGAATGAACACAAACTGAAAGTTCCTTGGAGCACCTTTGTAAATATTAAAAGTATTTCTCACTAGAATCAGGCTATATAGACCTACAGTATTAGCCAGAATTGGATTTGATTTCATTTTTGAAAGTGAACAAGACAGACAAAATGGCACTTGTGTAAGAGTTGGATGGATCTAATGTTTGGTTTTATTTATTCTTCCATGCTGGGTGAAAGCTTTCCCTATGGCGAGAGCATTTTTTTATTCATATCTATCCTGCTTTTTTCAGTGTTGTTTTCTTCCATTAAAGAACCAGAACATTATAATAATGATGATGTAGAGTAGTCATTTTACTATATAGGCTACTGATACCCCCCCCCCTTCAGGCATTGCTTTATTTATCACTTATTTCTATTGATTTGATTTGATTTTACTTATCGCCCCGCCCTCCTTTGCCCATTTTTCGGTATCTTTTGCCGAATTTTTTTACTCCGATACTGACGGCCTCTGCCTCTCAGTTAGATCACTCTTATAAAAGGATGTGTTGTTTTTGACATTTGTCTTGTTTGAACGCAAAAACAATAAAAGTATTCCTGCAAATTCCAAAAAACTGGATCCAATATAAGTAGCTCAAAGCTCATTTAGGCAACTAAGGTGTTACAAAACGTTATAATACACATATTTTTTCCCCTGATGTCGTCATCTGTCACCTTAGAAATGATGGGCGGAAAAAAATTTGATTTTAAGTTTTCTTTAGCATCAAAGTTTTCAGTAAATCCAAAGGTAGCCTACATTGCAAGCCTGAACTGCTACTTATTCATTTTACATCATTTGTTTGACTTAAATAACATTATCTAGCCCTCTACAACTTCAAACATTGGGGTTGAACCATTGTGTTAACTCAACAAAAAATTGGAAGCTAGCGAGTTAGGCTAACAAGCTCCCTCTTGGAAAGTGTTGTAGAGATAGTTATAATACGGAAAAACAAATCTAACAGTATTTGTAAGATCAATAATTCCTTATCTGTGAATATATCAGCGTTAACGTTTGAAATGCATGTTGCTAAACAGACAGA
>CM049408.1:27575000-27580000 GCA_026929865.2 Hyperoplus lanceolatus
TACACACACACACATACACACACACACACACACACACACACACACACACACACACACACACACACACACATACACACACACACATACACACACACACACACACAAACACACAAACACAAACACACACACACACACACACACACACACACACACACACACACACACACACACACACACACACACACACACACACACACACACACACACACACACACACACACACACACACACACACACACACATACACACACACACACACACACACACGCTCACACACACACACTCACACACACACACACACACACACACACAAACATACACACACACACACACACACGCCATGCCCGGCCCCAGACGAGGCCAGACCGGGCCGGGCGCCCGTTTGATGTCTTTGCCCTTGTAAAAATAAAATGTATTTTACTTTTTATTCTATTTGTTATGCTTAGATCTATACTGTGTCAAACCTCAAAAAAATATTGTTAAACTTAATAAAGATGTGTAGAAAAAAATAGAGACTATGATGTGATTGACATATGTGTAAACCTATCACTATTCAGAATGCCATGCGTTAGCCCAGTAGCCGGCAAATTCAAATCAGTAGCCTAGCCTGCTCCAGTGTTTTATGACAGAAAATGGATATCAGATGTTGGTTAAATTTTGGGGTGGCTGTGGCTCAGTTGGTAGAGCGGGTCGGCCGATGATCAAAGGGTTGGAGGTTCGATCCCAGCCCGGCCACCTGTGTCATGGTTGTTGTGTCGTTGGGCAAGACACTTCACCCACCTTGCCTCGTGTGAATGTCGATAGTTAGCCTGCTATCGGTGTATGAATGTGTGTGTGTGAATGGTAACGTGGGAAAGGAAAACAGGTCTCCCTTGCAAAAGAGTCTGCGGTCTCAATGGGATTTACCTGTAGAAATAAAGGTTAAAAAAAATATATAATTAAAAAAAATACTAAAACTAATCCGGAAAAGAAACCTGCAGTCAGTAGTATAGGAGCATGCCTGTGATTCTGCGACTTCCAACCACAGTAAGTCATGTTAGCTTAAAGTTTGCTGTAAAGCCCAAACCTCATTCAGCTCAGCTTTGAAACGGACTTTACTAAAAACACGCAGGGAGAAGTGGAAGGACCGTTTGCTGAGGCGGGAAAAGGCGTCTCCAGCTTTACCAGCATCAATCGGTGAGTTAACTATCTTCATTATGATTAAATCTCACGCTGTTGTTCAGTCAGTGTTACAGAGAATGGGGTTGTTGCTATAGTGATTTTGCTGTGTGTGGTTCAGCTTGATTGGACAAGTGTAACGTTGAGGCCTAAGCAAAGCTGTTGTGATTTATGTATGTGTTGTTCCTGGTATTGGTGCCGCCGTGCACATGATGCAATGTTGCGAATGTTTTGTATGTTTATGTTTATTTGCTCGACAGCGTCACGTGGCATATTGCTGTTGGCGTCATGCTGTGGTATTTAATGTGCCGCCGTGAACACAACGCAAATGTCTTTTGTTTTTATTTGGCTTTTTGTGTGTGTTAACGTGTAGCCTATTATACTGTTGGCCATGCTGATGTGTTGGCGCTGATGTGGACTGTTGCAATTGAGTTTTTTGTAGGCTACACCTGTCTGTCAATAGCCTCGTTTGAGTAGGAGCAAGACGGCTCCTACTCAAACGAGGCTAAAATCTATGCGGGCCCTCCCACGAAATCTGCCCCCTCTATAGACTTGCTCTGGCGCACACACACACACACACACACACACACACACACACTGACCCTGTGTAGCATAAACAGATTGATGGAGCCGCAGATCTACTGTACTAATCAGCAGCAGCCTTTTTACTGGAAGAAAAATACGTCAGAAATGGGAGATTTTAATAATTTGGAGAAACTGAAAATGCCTTCTACTGTACCTGTTTGTGTGTGTACATCGAACTTAGGTTGCGTTCCGAATCGCATACTTTCTACTATATAGTATGTAGAAAGAAGATTTAGGATGTCCCGATTCTTGTGGCCAGATTTAGGATGGTACCCGGATGTCCTACTTCATGCGGCCAAGATTGTTAGTGTTGAAAACTGCATCCTATTTGGGCGATTCTGACCCACAATCCAGTGTGCACGTGAAGTGACGTCACATCGACGAAGCCTCCATATGAAAACAAACGTGGATGCGACGGATATAAAAGCAAGAGGCAAGATCAAGGCGCAATGTTATGATGAAATGGTTACTGGTTGGCCCTTCTTTTCTCTAAGCCAGCCTTCCACCCAAAAGCTGTGTAGAGAGATTAAAGAAAGAAAGAAAGAAAGAAAGAAAGAAAGAAAGAAAGAAAGAAAGAAAGAAAGAAAGAAAGAAAGAAAGAAAGAAAGAAAGAAAGAAAAATAGTCTGTATATGCACGCCACACCAGTTGCAGTTACACCATATAATATAAACTATATGCCCATGGGCCTCAGTTGTGGCCTTTTCCCCTAAAGAAGAACTTGTGTGATTCTATTTGCCTCGTCTATTTGGCACGACGTATGAAAACACACTCTAGCGCTCTGGCTCCATGTGAAACTATAATCACACAATGTACAAACGACAACGTGTAATTAGACCGTGAGCCACAGGATTGAGGGTTTCTTTCAACAGGAGAGAGAGGCTGTTGTTGGGGAGAAAACGAGGCAGAGTATAGGACTAGACTTATGGGACGTTTTTACTTTTGCTCTGTGTGTTCCCAGCTGTCAGAGAGAGAACTTAAAGCTGGGGTGTATGAGTTCTGATTGGTCAAAGTGTACATGAGCGGTACATTTTGACCAATCAGAGCGAGGCTCCGATTCTCTGTTCTTATTGGCTGTTGGGACTGTCCTTTCACTTTAGCACCGACGTTGTTGGTGTAGAGCGTGTCAGGGAGGGACCATAGGGGAGGGACCAAAGAGAACAAGTGGAGCGGTTGAGGTATTTCGATTCGAATCTCTATCTCAACTGCCATTTTTTTAACCAAATCATATACCCCAGCTTTAAAGTAGCTACAGGGAACTTTGGTTTTCCGTAACAATTATAAAGTATTCGCTGTCTTTTCCAATGATAAGGAAGTTGAATATTGCAGCTTGAAGGCAAGGCAAGTTCATTTGAAGAGCACATTTACATACTGTACGTAAACAAAGGCAACTCTCAAGTGCTTCACAGATTCAAGGTGCTACAAGGAACTTTTAAATATTTCTGAAACAGTCTAATTTTTTCCTCTGATCAGAAATGACATGTAACAGCAAGAAGGACCATGCAACTTATGATCATCAGAGGAAAAATGAGACTGCTCCAGAAATATTTAAAAGTTCCTTGTATCACCTTTAACTTTTTTTTTTTTTTCTAGACATTATTTTATATACGTCAAACTTTACAGGGTAAATTGAAATACAGTTATTGTTGGATACTGATCTCATACCAGCTGTATATGAATGTGTGTGTGTGTCTGTGTCTGTGTGTGTCTGTATGTCTGTCTGTCTGTCTGTCTGTCTGTTTATTTGTGTGTGTGTTTGTGCGTGTGTGTGTGTGTGTGTGTGTCTGCGTGTGTGTGTGCGTGCGTGTCACTATAATGTATAGGACATTTCTGGGTCAGGCATTTAACCACAGTCTTAGCCTTCAAAACACTAACCAAAGGGGTGCCCTTAGCTCAGTTGGTAGGGCGTCCCCCCCCCCATAGGCCTCGGCCAGCAGCGGACCCGGGTTCGATTCCAGCCCGCGGTCGTTCTCTGCATGTCACTCCCCTCTCTGCCCCATTTCAACTCTGTCTCTACACTATCAGTAAAGCATAAAAATGCCAAAAAAAAATAGAAAAGAAACAAAAAAACCACACAAACCAAATAGCAAGATTTTTAACTTTTACTTTGCCTTGCTTTAAATACACGTAGAGAACCATCCCTGTAAATGTATGTACTGTATGCATGTGAACGTACAGTATGTATAAACGCACTGTGTAATTATGTTCACCGCAGCTCTGCAGGGCTCTTGTTCAGTATGACATTTAGATGCTTTTATACGTCTGTGTCCACGATGTAGGTAAACACTGTGTATGTAACTTTATATGGTATTTAAACCACATGCCACACACACACGCACACACACACACACACACACGTGGGCAAACAGTGAAACCACAAAGGCTGCTCTGATTGGGGAGAGAAATGGAGATTTTTGTTTGGGTTTCATTTTTTCTTTGACCTTTGGCAAAACAAGAATGACAGAAACAACCAAAATATAGTTTAAATGTACATACACTCAACAAAAATATAAACGCAACACTTTTGTTTTTGCTCCCATTTTTCATGAGATGGACTTAAAGATCTAAAATTCATTCCAGATATACAATTGTACCATTTCTCTCAAACAGTGTTCACAAATCTGTCTAAATGTGTGATAGTGAGCACTTCTGCTTTGCTGAGATAGTCCATCCCACCTCACAGGTGTGCCACATCAAGATGCTGATCTGACATCATGATTAGTGCACAGGTGTGCCTTAGACTGTCCACAATAAAAGGCCACTCTGAAATGTACAGTTTTGTCTCACAGCAAAATGCCATAGATGCCACAAGCATTGAGGGAGCGTGCAATTGGCATGCTGACAGCAGGAATGTCAACCAGATCTGTTGCTCGTGCATTGAATGTTCATTTCTCCACCATAAGCCGTCTCCAGCAACTTCGCACAGCCATTGAAGAGGAGTGGAACAACATTCCACAGGCCACAATTGACAATCTGATAAACTCTATGCGAAGAAGATGTGTTGCACTGCATGAGGCAAATGGTGGTCACACCAGATACTGACTGGTTCTGAGTCCCCAGACCCCCAATAAAGCAAAAAAATGCACATTTCAGAGTGGCCTTTTATTGTGGACAGTCTAAGACACACCTGTGCATTAATCATGATGTCAGATCAGCATCTTGATGTGGCACACCTGTGAGGTGGGATGGATTATCTCAGCAAAGCAGAAGTGCTCACTATCACACATTTAGACAGATTTGTGAACAATGTTTGAGAGA
>CM049408.1:27590000-27602500 GCA_026929865.2 Hyperoplus lanceolatus
GTGTGTGTGTGTGTGTGTGTGTGTGTGTGTGTGTGTGTGTGTGTGTGTGTGTGTGTGTGTGTGTGTGTGTGTGTGTGTGAGAAAGATTTGACAACTGCAATTACTTATGTTACAACACACCCTGCATTCCAAATCCCATACTCTTTATTTTTTTACTATTCTACATACTACATCTGATCATAAAAAGTATCTAGTTAGCATGCAGTATGCAACAATTGGGACATACTTTAACTTATTTATTTCGTCATAACATGGCTCCTTTAACTTGCCTCTTGCTTATAGATCCATCTCATCGCTGGTTATTTTCACTCGGAGGCTCCGTCGATGTAACGCAGTGGATTGTGGGTCAGAATCGCCCAAAAAGCATGCTGAATTCCACACTATAAAATCCCGACCGGATGCAATAGTATGGCATCTGTGTATTTTTCAGCATGCTTTAACTAACCACACGTATTGGGACATCCTAAATATGTCTCTACCATACTAAATAACAGGGAAGTATGGGGATTGGAACACAGCCAAAATTGTCTGTACTCCAGACATGTAAGGTTCAAACGGATGACCCCTAAAGGCTATATGCATGTTTATGAGCTCCTATAAAACGAGGCTGTTGATAGGACGGACAGTTTACACATGTAGGGCCTAAATTGTAAAACTTGATCTTTTTTTAGTGTGTAGGGGGTTTAGACAAACACCATTGGGTTATTGGAATATAAAATGGTGATCGCATTTCAACAAGACATTTGCTCAATAGCTTTCATGGTTAATTATACATACAGCTCTGGAAAAAAATCAAGAGACCAGTCTGGATTTTTCTTAAATCTTCATCTCTACAATAACTTATTGAAAATGCTCTTAATGACAAAAAATGTATTGGAATTTGGTAGAAATGGTGTCAGTAGTTTATAGTATAAAACCAAAATGTTCATTCTACTCAAACATATGGCTATGAATAGTAAAACGAGAGACACTGAACATTTGGAGTGGTCTCTTCATTTTTTCCAGAGCTGTATATTTTCTGGGTACACTGAATTGGCCAACTGACGTTCTAAACTTGTCATTTAAATATTAGGGAAGTTGGAACTTTTAATTCACCAAAAAAAAAACGGTTTTGAATCTTAGAATTTTATTTAACAAAATATTTGAAAATGTCGGTGCATCTACATGAGATAATCCTTTTGGTGATGCCGCATGGATTTTATACCTTCTGCTGTACGTCCAGGTTTCCTCTTAGCAGTAGAATCAACAACTGAAACATTTCTTGGGATTTTTCTGAGCTCTTGCACCAATGTCGGGGTGGGGGGGACACCAGTTTGTAAATGCTGCCATACTGAGAAATACAGAGAGAGTTTTGTGGAGCTGATAGCTTTAATCAACTTAGTGTCAATTTATTTGGCAAAGGCTTGAATGTAACCAACAAAAGTTATGCACTGTAGCTTTAAATGGTTAACAAAATGTTCAGAAATCATTATTCATTCTTGGAGCGTCTTAGGGATTATACATAATTACTGTTTCAAGGCCCATAGTGAGCGAGTAAGCTGTTGTCAGTAAGGCTTGAATATGCATAAGCAAAAAAATCACAACTGCAATCAAACAACAGCTGTGTAAGCACATGTGGCCTAAGTCCGAATACATAATGTGAAATAGGTAAAGACACGCACACACACACACACCACACTCACTCACACACACGTGCGCACACACACACACATACACTCCCCCCACCCCCCACTCACACACACACACACACACAAACACCCACTCTCCCCCACCCCCCACTCACACACACACTCACTCACTCTCTCTCTCTCACACACACACACACACACTCACTTTCACCTACACTCCCCCCCCCCCCCACACACACACACACACACACACAAGCAATAACCTATAAGCCTGTCGATTCACAGGACATGAGAAGGTGACATGGGAGGGAAGAGGAAAAGGAAGCAGAGATTATATTTATGAAGCGCCTGCATTATGTAACCGTATATGTTCTCCTCTGCCACATTACAATCACCACAGCCATTCCAGGAATTTCTGTTCGGTTCACATGGTATAAAATGGCGGGCGCTTGTTTTCCCCTCGGCCTTGGCAGCTGTCGCTCGGCGGTGTGGTCGCGGCCCCAAGCCATGAGGAGCGACATTGTTGAAGGAGCATAAGTGCAGCAAAATGCAATACCCCAAGAATGTCTCACACACACACACACACACGGACAGACACATGGACGGTCGGTCGGACACACATGCAGACACAGACGGACATGCAGGCACGCACAGACGGAAAGACGGACAAACGGACACAGACAGACATGGGCGGACACACACAGACAGACAGACAGACACACACACACACACACAGACAGGCACACAACAGACAGACATGCAGGCACGCACAGACACACAGTCCCCCCCTGAGTGCTGTTCTTACAATTATCACACTACCATGGTCATCAGATACATTTGGCCTTACCATAGCTGTACAGTCGGACAAAGACAAAGACGCTTTTTTGGGAAGTTTGAAATGCTAAAAACATATAATATGACGTTGACTAGTTTGTTTTGCTGTCAATGACTCTTATCTGAAAGTATACCAACTGACCCAACCTTGAATGTGTTTTGGGTTGATTTTAGGTCTTTATTTTGTTTATTTTCGTAGACACATACACAACTTTTTCTTGCATTTCTTGCTTTTTGGAATTAAAAAAAATAGATTTTTAAAATTTCGGGAAAAAAACTGTTACTGTCACTTATTAATTTCAGAAAATGTGTTACTTAAAGCATGGGTGGAGGATTTGGGGAGAAAATAGCAGTTGGGATAGAGATTCGAATCCAAATACCTCAACCGCTCCACTTGTTCTCTTTGGTCCCTCCCCTATGGTCCCTCCCTGACACGCTCTACACACCAACAACGTCGTGCCAAAGTGAATGGACAGTCCCAACAGCCAATAAGAACAGAGAATCGGAGCCTCGCTCTGATTGGTCAAAGTGTACAGCTCATGTAAACTTTGACCAATCAGAAATCACATACCCCAGCTTTAATTATATAGTGTACAAAGTTTGAGAGATTACTTTGTATGTCTGTTTTTAGCATCCTGAATGCAGAGGGGTAGTGAAATGAGGGGTAGTCAAAATTCACATTCACGTAAACTATCAATGTTGTCTAAGAAAGTCCAGATTGCTATTTGTATCCTCAACAATTTTTTTTTTTTTTAACCTTTATTTATACAGGTAAATCCCATTGAGACCGGAGACTCTTTTACAAGGGAGACCTGTTCCCATTTACACGTTACCATTCACACACACATTCATACACCGATAGCAGCAGGCTAACTATCGACATTCACACAATATTCGAGTTTGTAATATTCTAAAAAGGTTCCTTCCTGAAAGCTAATGTACACACGGCAATTACAGTAAGTGGGATAAGATTTCAAATTGTGGAGACTGTTTTTCAATGTGGTATTTAAACCATTCATCACTGATTACTCTAATAACCACAACAGCTGCAACTGTTTACTTGTTTCAGTTATATGCAGAGGCATGACCATGGGAGGAAGGATGTGTGTGTGTGTGTGTGTGTGTGTGTGTGTGTGTGTGTGTGTGTGTGTGTGTGTGTGTGTGTGTGTGTGTGTGTCTGTGTCTGTGTCTGTGTGTGTGGTGGTGGTGGGGGGTGCACATGTATGGGACCGAGATTTTTTCACCACAGCCTGGGGGAGATGGATTCAATTTAAAGGTCACATATTATGCTAAATGCACTTTTTAAATGTGTTCTAACATATCCATGGGTCCACGGTGTGCGTAGAGACTGCCAAAATATTTAAAAAAAATTAAAATCTCTCCTTTCCTCACTCTCCCCCTTTCTGAAACCTCCACCCCTCCCCCCAATATACTCCAGTCAGAATTCTCCTCGTTTCTGACCTCAAAAACTGGAAAGCCAGAAGCTTCCACTGTGCAGCCCACACCCCTATTTCTTATTGGTCCACGGCCCTGACAGACAGAGGGCGAGGCGTATCTGGCTTCGCTTCCGGACAGGGGGCGGGGGGAGCTCAAAGATTGTATATTTACGAGGGGAGCTGCAGCTCTTTTTAAAAAAATAGGCCATTGTGAGATTAGCTGAACATCAGCATAGACAATAAATTATTTGAAAGTTTTTTTCAGCAAACAATTAAAGAAAAACGTGTTAGGGACCACTAAGACCATATAATATGGTGTATAATAGAACGTATTAGGGACCACTAAGACCATATAATATGGTGTATAATAGAACGTATTAGGGACCACAAAGACCATATAATATGGTGTATAATAGAACGTATTAGGGACCACTAAGACCATATAATATGGTGTATAATAGAACCGAAAAGTGAATAATATGGGAGCTTTAAAAGGTGAAGTCAGTGATTCTTAAGAAAGTTTGTTGTCAAAAATACAGTGAATATCTCCTCACAGTGCGCTACCTGATCCAGTGTGTTGATACACAGCCTAGGCCCTGTAAACCGGCATGTTGCTCGCTACAGTGTTTACATACTCTTTGTTTATATACCAGTTTACAGACCCTAGGCTGTTTATAAACTCCAGACACACACACACACACACACACACACACACACACACACACACACACACACACACACACAGTAGTACATACACACACACACACACAAACAGTGTGATAAATACACACACATACACACACACACACAGTAGTACACACACACACACACACACACAGTAGTACACACACACACACACACACACACACACACAGTAGTACATACACACACACACACACACACAGTAGTACATACACATGTACTATAGCCTGTGGGTTTGAAAACGGACAGGCAGCAGATTGTGAGGAAATATTCACTGATTTTGACAACAAGCTTTCTACAGGATTGCTGACTACACCTTTTAAGTTGCTAAAACTTTCGGGGCGACTGTGGCTCAGTTGGTAGAGCGGGTCGGCCGATGATCAAAGGGTTGGAGGTTCGATCCCCGCCCTGCCACCTGTGTCATAGTTGTTTTGTCCTTGGGCAAGACACTTCACCCACCTTGCCTTGTGTGAATGTTGATAGTTAGCCTGCTGCTATCGGTCTATGAATGTGTGTGTGAATGGTAACGTGGGAAAGGAAAATCAGGTCTCCCTTGCAAAAGAGTCTTCGGTCTCAATGGGATTTACCTGTAGAAATAAAGGTTAAAAAAAATAAATCAATATTTCCACCACTGTCCAATAAATGCTTTTGCTCTTTTTAATGTAGTATTTCCACGGTAACTCACCAAATGAACTGTACCATCTTGGAGAAATTAATGAAGACCAAAACTGACATATTTAAACTTTCAAACCTACCGCACAGAAAAACCTCGATCTCAAATTCAGCCGTTGAGGGACACTATAGTATATACATCAGTCTTTATAACATATACAGCTTTATATACACACACACACACACACACACACACACACACACACACACACACACACACACACACACACACACACACACACACACACACACACACAGCTTTTATCCCAGTGGTTTCCTGTTCCAAAGTGAAAACCATATTCACTGTTAAAAAAAAATTGCCTTAGCCTCAGCTGTGGCTTGCTACGTCATTCATTCCCCCATCCACTGTATAAGCAAAAAGCGAAACCTATCATTTAGGTTGGTGTGTGTGTGTGTGTGTGTGTGTGTGTGTGTGTGTGTGTGTGTGTGTGTGTGTGTGTGTGTGTGTGTGTGTGTGTGTGTGTGTGTGTGTGTGTGAGAAACGACCCCGCTGCACAGGTTTACCCTGTTTGTCCATTCATCACAGCGTAACTTCTAACTGACTAATTTACACACACACACACACACACACACACACACACACACACACACACACAGTTTATCCCATTTAATCAAAGGAAGGCTTTTCTCCCCCAGGTTGTTCTGAATTTACTTTAATCATGTTTTTAGGAGCTGTATGAACCACGTTTACATTTTTCTAAGTACACAGTACACAGTTTTCTAAGTACACATACTCCTGTTCTGTACTCAAAGGTGGGCTATGGAGTTCTCTTGTAAACAAACACAAATTCTATGTACATGTAGTGTTACCTAGTTAAAGTTGCTACAAGGAACTTTCAGTTTGTGTTCATTCTAGCGCCCCCTTTGGACAAAAGCGGTAGTGTTTTTACTACGCCAGCTGTTGTTCCTGGGTGAGCGTATATACCCATGACAAAGGCATTAAGAAAAACTATACAAAAATAGCATTATTTGCACTGATGGTCTCGTTTGCTGTTACATCATCAGAGGAAATATTAAACTGTTTCAGATATATTTAAAAGTTCCTCGTAGCACCACTTGCCCTGTTGGATATGATATGAGACCACTGAAACACTGGACGTGAGATCTGAATATATCCTAAATACACACACACACATTCACACACACACACACACACACACACACACACACACACACACACACCCTCTCAGAAAGTCCCATCTAATCCAGCCCCTGCAGCCCCGTGTCAGCTGTCTGCACCCCCTCACAGCTGTCCCACTAATGATATACCTAATGAGACATCTGGGGGGTCTCTCTCACACACACACACACACACACACACACACACACACACACACACACACACACACAGCACGGGCTAAGAGACTTTCCCACGTGTCCCAGTATAGCATGTAGTGCGTGACTATTGTTGTGCGTAGTAGCTTAAAGGTGCAGTGTGTAATATCAGAATATCTAGTGGCATCAAGTGGTGTAAGTTAGCTACGGTGGCCTTCAAGGACAAGAAGCTATAGTTACTAAAAGATGGCATCATCCTCCACTTCCTCAAGTCTTTCCACAATATCAAGTGATGAGGTGAAGATGTATTTAGTTATTTATTCTATAGTACTTCTTCTTCTTGGTCTTCCAACAGGTGCATTTCCCCAGGACGCCCCCTATATATAAAAACTCATAAGGCGGTTAAGTTTGTCCATTCTGTGCTACTGTAGAATCATGGCAGTGCAAAATGGCGGCCTCAGCGCCCCGCTCCTATGTAGATATAAAAGGCTCATTCTAAGAAAATATAAGAAACAACATTTTTTTTTACAAGCGATTATAGGCTAATTATTACATGGCACTTTGAGAATCCAATGTAAATCACAACATTCTACAGGTCTGTTATTTCCAGCAAGACAGACCGCTGTCAAGGGTTTAATGACCGTTGCTAAGGATCTACGTCATAGTTTTGATGGATAGACGTCCACAAACAGGGCCACTACTCGTTCAGAAAACAATGGAATACTTTTTCAACATGACTTTGCATGTATCAGGAGTGCAGGGAACACAGGAGTCATGGTTAATGTCCAACAGGACTCCAGTCAACACGACGTGAGTAGCCTACGTTTGGCCGCATATTGACAGTTAGCCTATAGCTACAGTAACTTCAGGCTGCAGCCCGCAATGTAAATGTTCCGCAGTAATTTTCTCCGTGAATTGTGTTATTTATGTTGGGGGATAATGCTTTGTTAGCTAGATGGAGCTCTTGTTAAACATATTGGCCGATTATAATTATTATTTGTACAGTGTGCGAGTCTTGAGTTGTGTTAGCAAAACAGTAGCTCTGTGGCTAACAGCTGAGCCGGAGCCTCCGGTCAGCTGAAGCAGACAGTCTAGCGGGGCGAGCAGACTATTCCCCGTTACTAGGTCGTATCCTTGGTCGTTCCTATTTACTGGCGTGCTGAACAACGTTTTCATTACATAAGAACCTAGTGGGTTTGCAATGACTATTCCAGTTGTTAGACAAGGTCTCAGGGTTGCTGGGGAAACAAGTTGTTTTTTGTTAAACTCTTCTAGGTTGGCCGCAGCTTGACATAGTTACCGTTGCTACAGAGTGAGTTCCGACCGTGTAGCAGACTGTTTTTGGCTGTTAAACCAACATGTTGCTTCAATGAATTGCTTTATTTTTTGTAGTAGCCATGTAATAAGCGGGATAAAGTAGAGCGAACGGGTCACTTGCTAGAAATAAAGACCGATAAGCTGAAGCAGGAGCTCTTGTTCAGCTATACTTTATCTCTTACATAAAACATAGCCTACTTATGAAAAGTAAGCTACGGTGGCCTTCAAGGACAATAAGCTATAGTTACTAAAGATGGCATCATCCACCACACCACTGCCTCAAGTCTTTCCACAATATCAAGTGATGAGGTGAAGATGTATTAGAGACAAGTCTGTTCTGAAAAATGCCAGTACATTCATACACACACACTACTGCACCGTAAAGGTTTTTGACCTGTGATCACATAAATCCACCTTTCAAAGCAGAAGCTATAAGAGCGTGAAGTGCCTGAGTAATCCGTGAAATCAGACAATATTTGAGATTCATAAATTGCCCGCGCACTTGAAAGGAAAAGCCCGAGTCAATCAATCAATTCTAGTTGATTCTATTCTGGGTGAATCTACATAATGTCACGGTAAATCATTCAAGCCTTTTGAACCCCAGGCTTTTATTTTGCCCTCGTGAGTATCTTTGTGTGAGGAATGGTGCAGCAGAGGAATAAATATACTGTATAGTCGACTGTGTTGTTGCATATAAAATGGTTAATGGGCTTGACTTGTATAGCTCTTTCTAGCCGATATTCTCAGCCCCAAAGCGCTTTACATTTCTTACCACATTCACCCATTCACATACACACACACACACACACACACACACACACACACACACACACACCGATGGCAGTAGCTGTCATGCAAGGCGCTCTCTGAACCATCGGGAGCAATGTGGGGTTCAGTGTCTCTTTGCCATTGATAGTAAATAATATGGATTTAGCATCCGGGCTGACCTCAGTTATTCACACGGCATCCAATAATCCTGGTTTGTGCGCGTGGCCATTTTGTGAGGGGGAGGGAGATGACGTATACCTCCGAGGCAAAGTGAGGGACAACGGGCGGAGAGCTGTCACTCAAGAGATCGCGCCAATACATTTTAACCTCCAAAAGAATAAAAACTAGCGTGGGCCAAAAAAATTTACCCCCCTCAGTGTTGTCATGGAGATATGACCTAAACATACAGACTAAAATGGTTTTGTGGCCCAGGCTGTAAATAGGTTTAATAAGACTTTGAAAACGGCAAGTGAGTCAAAGAAAAACTGCTCGTCTTGGCGCCACCCCCAGTGGCACTTTCTGGTTACTACAGTTGTAGGTCACTTCCTTATTGGATGCCGGTAAAAATCGCTGAGGTTGGGGCTTGCTCTTTGCCCAGGGACACTTGGACATGTGGCGGGGAGACGGGGGATATAACCTCCGACCCTGCGATCCAGAGGACGACCGCCCTACACACTTCACCACTGCTACCCGTGTGATCACAAAGCTTAAACAGCTGAATTTTACTTCAGTTTTGGGGTTAAGTGTCTTGCTCAAGGACACAATGGTAGAGATGGTGGGGCACTGTACATGTAATAGCAGCCACTACTAGTTTTACTACTAACACCCTCCTGTCCGGTGCCGGGTATCCAACCAGCAACCTCATGTTTTTTTTATACACACGGTACAGACAGGAAGCAGATCATGAGGAGATATTGACTGATTTTGACAAGAAGTGATTTTGACAACAAGCGTCCTCCACTTGCTGTGATGCGTGTAATCCAAAATGTATCCTTTGCTGTTGTCATAAAAACCACCACCCAAGTCTTTTCTATTTATCTTTCGAATTTACACACATACGCACGAGCACACACACACACACACACACACACACACACAGACACACTCACACACACACAGACACACACACACACATACATACGCACTCTCCCACACACACACTTACACACACACACACAGACACACATACATACACACTCACTCACTCACACACACACCCACACACACACACACGCACGCACACACAGACACACACTCACACACACACACACTTACAGAGAAAACACAGGCGTTTGAATCTCATCTATTTCAAAGTTTTCCAATACAAGTGACATCAGACGCCCGTTGGGAATGCGACTGTGTCTCCACGACAACGCTGAAGGCTTCAAAATGTTTCCTCTTTATCCTCCAACATAAAACAATTGTCGTTTGGTGTCCACACTTTTCATATATTTTCACTTGTGTGTGTGTGTGTGTGTGTGTGTGTGTGTGTGTGTGTGTGTGTGTGTGTGTGTGTGTGTGTGTGTGTGTGTGTGTGTGTGTGTGTGTGTGTGTGTGTGTGTGTGTGTCTGAAGATTCATCCCTGGAGAATGAAACTCTATCACACAGCCTGTCCACAACAACTAAACGTATTACTGTGAGGAGAATAGACAACAATAGACTACTGTTTACTGAGACCCTCGGGAAGTCACTGAAACCGTTTTATGGCTGAGAGCTTTTTAAATAATGGACTCTGTCTGTCTGTCTGTCTGTCTGTCTGTCTGTCTGTCTGTCTGTGTTCCCTGCTCTCCTGATACATGCAAAGTCATGTTGAAAAAGAAAAAGTATTCCATTGTTTTCTGAACGAGTAGTAGCCCTGTTTGTGGACGTCGTCTATCCATCAAAACTATGACATATAGGCCCTTAGCAACGGTCATTAAACCCTTGACAGCGGTCTGTCTTGCTGGAAATAACAGACCTGTAGAATGCTGTGATTGACCAATCAGAACACAGGATTTATATCAATGCCATGGCAAAACGGTTAATAAAGTACCCTTATTTTAAAGTGTTACCAAAAAACATTAAAAAGGGGGGCGCCCGTAGCTCAGTTGTTAGGGCGTCCCCCCCATGGGCCTCGGCCAGCAGCGGACCCGGGTTCGATTCCAGCCCGCGGTCGTTCTCTGCATGTCACTCCCCTCTCTGCTCCATTTCAACTCTGTCTCTACACTATCAGTAAAGCAGAAAAATGCCAAAAAGAATATTAAAAGGGATGGATGGATTCCTCTCTTTTTGACTCAAGGCAGTGACTATGCTGTTGGTTTGGTGCTCAGGGCTGCACCCGTCACTGTTAAGGCCTTCCTCTCATCAACAACAGCATCCTGGCAACCCTCCACCGATCTGTGTGTGTGTGCGTGCGTGTGTGTGTGTGTGTGTGTGTGTGTGTGTGTGGTGCGTGCGTGCGTGCGTGTGTGTGTGTGTGTGTGTGTGTGTGTGTGTGTGTGTGTGTGTGTGTGTGTGTGTGTGTGTGTGTGTGTGTGTGTGTGTGTCTTTCAACTACAACTTGGCTGTATAAATGAAAATGCAGTTGCACAGAGAGAGGAAGGGAGCTCCACACCTTTTTCCCCTGCCAGAATGTGTGTGTGTGTGTGTGTGTGTGTGTGTGTGTGTGTGTGTGTGTGTGTGTGTGTGTGTGTGTGTGTGTGTGTGTGTGTGTGTGTGTGTGTGTGTGTGGTTGTGTGTGTGTGTGTGTGTGTGTGTGTGTGTGTGTGTGTGTGTGTGTGTGTGTGTGTGTGTGTGTGTGTGTGTGTGTGTGTGTGTGTGTGTGTGTGTGTGTGTGTGGGGGTGTGTGGGTGTGTGTGTGTGTGTACGCGCATGTTTGTGTTTGTGTGTGAGTGCTGAGGGGATGGGTTTCGGTTTTGATTTTTAAAGAGATGCAAATGTATGAATAATCAGTTGGATTTTGCCAAATTTTGACAATTTATTCAAACATTTCAGAGAAAATTATAATACAAAAAATATGTATTTCTATGTGAAGTAATCAACTGGCAAAGTCTCATGATGATATTTATAAGTTAAAATATTTTATCCTGTTCATCTGAAGTGTCTGGCCCTAAATCAGAGGCTGGATGGGTGGATGCTGAGAGGGAGGACAACTTTCCAGCTCTCCTCCTCTCTCTGGCAGCCCTCCACCGATCCCTGTGTGTGTGTGTGTGTGTGTGTGTGTGTGTGTGTGTGTGTGTGTGTGTGTGTGTGTGTGTGTGTGTGTGTGTGTGTGTGTGTGTGTGTGTGTGTGTGTGTGTGTGTGTGTGTCTTTCTGCCCCCCCCCAACCCCGCCTATTTGAATGCCAAGGTGAAATAAATTTTTAAAAAATTAAAAAGTTCTGTGTGTCTGTTGGTCACCTTCTGGAAAAAGGTGTGTTGCAACAGTTGGGGCTCGTGGACACACACACACACACACACACACACACACAGACCCGTCATAGAGAAACTACGATTATTTGCCAACGCCTTTACCAACTTTAGAGATGGCTGTTAAGAAAAACTACCGGTTTGACCTTATCGTTTATTTTAACTCTTTGTGTCCCCCTCCTCTCTGTTAACTTATGAACTGCGTTATAGGTCAAGGTGAATATACATGTTTCTTCTGAACACCATGCAGACTTCCTGCAGCTTTAGCACTGGTATAATAAACATAGTTGAGGAAAATACACAGACAGATAGAAAATTAAACACTCTAATGAAAAAAAATGTTAATCATTATATTCTAATTATTGTCCAGTTTTATTTTGAAATTAGACGTGACATCCGATCCTAAAACAATGACTGACCATTGTACCAACATAATCCTTTATCCATTCTGCTGCTTCCC
>CM049408.1:27610000-27762500 GCA_026929865.2 Hyperoplus lanceolatus
ATAGACAGACAGACAGACAGACAGACAGAGAAGACAGAAGCTGTGTTGAGAGATTTATTGCAGTTTATTTCAAGCGATATGAACAGCAGCGTGATCACAGCAGAACAATCCACATGTCTCAGACAGGTTCAGTTCTCTTTCGTTTACAGGTTTATATCGTGTGGTAGTGAGCAGAGCAAACACACACATATACACACAGCACACACACACACACACACACACACACACACACACAGCAGTAACTTGGATTCACAAAACATTTTTTTTAACCTATAAAAGGGTCGATATTTCATAAACCCAGATCGAGGCTACAATACGTCTTTGTGAGGATCTACATTGATTTTTTTCGTCTTCTCTATTTTCACAATACACCAGTGTGTCAGCGTGAAATCATGATAAGAATATGTTGTATTTATATATAGATTTTCTAGACACAAAACACATTTTTTTTATATACTTTTTCTGTGTATTTTCCAAACTTAATATTTTTCTCACACTCACAATGATGTGATGCATTTTGCCTGTGAAGAACAATCAGTTGTCGTGACCACAAAACAGTTTTAAAATCACTTTGAAACTACAACAGAAACTACTGTATCGTGTGAATGTCGATAGTTAGCCTGCTGCTATCGGTGTATGAATGTGTGTGTGAACGGTAACGTGTAAATTGGAACAGGTCTCCCATGAAATAGAGTCTCCGGTCTCAATGGGATTTACCTTTATAAATAAAGATTTAAAAAAAAAAAACAAAAAAAAAAACACACATGGTGAAGCCTGAATGAGCATACCAACATAATAATGCAGACAGTTGAAAATATAATAAAAAAAATCCATACATGAAACAATTAAGATTATGTTATAACGTTATTGTGTTCATTTGACATATGGTTTGTGTTTGATGAGTAGAAAATAAGAGTTAGATGAACATTCTTTAGACATTTTTATTGCATTTTTGAAAACCCATAAGACGTATTTATGAATTATTCTATCAAGTAGCACCAATAGGATTTAGCTAAGTTTGGGTGGACTGTGATGTTTTAAACTAATTGTTTTTATGTCATTGTTTGTTTACAACTTGTTCCGTTTTCCCCCAATGGCAAAAAAATCCATTAATGCAGCTTTAAATAAGAATATACAGTCTGATAACGCCAGTGAAATTAAATTAAATCTCAAAACTAAACTCTGTTAATTTCACTTGGTTATGGCTTTAAATAAGAGCTATACTGAAACACTTATATTTTTTTTTTTTTTTTTTGCATTTTTTATTTTTTTTTGCATTTTTATGCTTTATTGATAGTGTAGAAACAGAGATGAAATGGGCCAGAGAGGGGAGTGACATGCAGAGAACAACCGTGGGCTGGAATCGAACCCGGGTCCGTTGCTGGCCGAGGCCCATGGGGGGGGGGGACGCCCTACCAACTGAGCTAAGGGTGCCCCCTGAAACACTTATCTTGAAACTACATATTTCACCCTTTTGCTTCTCCCCTATTGGTTTGTTTTTGATGTTTTGGATCTATGTAAAATGTGTCCTGGGATTTTTTGAGTTATAGAGTTTTTTCCCTCCATTTTATTTGTGTGTAAATATTGTTTTGAAACTATTATTTTTACCTTTTTATAACTATGTTTAAGGTGTCCGGGGCTTTTATTTTGTTAAACTAAAATATGTCTTTTATTTTCCCATTTTATTTTATTTTTTAAATGTTGTTCTAAGTCGTGTATTAGTCTTAAATAAAAACCATTTAAGAAGTGTTTCCATATGAACGGTGATGTACAAATGAAGTTGTCATGTCTGTCTTTTTTTTCTCTGCCCCAGATGTAAGAAAAGCATTAAAATAAAGTGAATCATTAATTGTTTGTTTAAAGGTTTTGTTTCCAAGAGACTTGGCAGGACAGCTGGGCCCTAAATCATCTCAATTTGTATTTCAAACCATATGTTTTTTATTAAACCTGATTTAGGTCTAAACGGCAGTAAAACAACATCAAAGTTTAACCACGGGCCTGACAAAATGTGTGTGTGTGTGTGTGTGTGTGTGTGTGTGTGTGTGTGTGTGTGTGTGTGTGTGTGTGTGTGTGTGTGTGTGTGTGTGTGTGTGTGTGTTCATGGTTAACTAGCAAATCATTGAGTTATTTCATGGTAATAAATATACAAATGTTTTCGCAATTTTTCAAAATGACATTTTACCCAAAAAAAAAAGAAAACGTAATTTCTGCTCAAGGGGGTAAAATAGTAAATTGACTTTAAAGTTGACTGGAGCCTCTCTAAACTGAGCCTCTCAGACTGGAGCCTCTCTAAACTCAGCCTCGCAGACTGGAGCCTCTCTAAACTGAGCCTCTCAGACTGGAGCCTCTCTAAACTCAGCCTCTCAGACTGGAGCCTCTCTAAACTCAGCCTCGCAGACTGGAGCCTCTCTAAACTGAGCCTCTCAGACTGGAGCCTCTCTAAACTCAGCCTCTCAGACTGGAGCCTCTCTAAACTCAGCCTCGCAGACTGGAGCCTCTCTAAACTCAGCCTCGCAGACTGGAGCCTCTCTAAACTCAGCCTCTCAGACTGGAGCCTCTCTAAACTCAGCCTCTCAGACTGGAGCCTCTCTAAACTCAGCCTCTCAGACTGGAGCCTCTCTAAACTCAGCCTCTCAGACTGGAGCCTCTCTAAACTCAGCCTCTCAGACTCTCTAAACAAGATGTTAACCATTAATGTGTTTACAACAAGAAAAGATTCTCAAAGAACAACTTATTTTAGGCTCCGTAAACGGGAACAGATGTGGATCGTGGGTTTAGAAATGGTCCCCAGACTTAGAATGAGGAAACATTGGACTTCGTGTGTAGAATTTTGGGTTTTATTTCCTAGCAGATTTTGCAGAAAGTAATTATAATATCCATAAGTACATTTAATTTAGTGCATAATAGCTGAAAAAAAAATTTTGATTTTTTTCCCCTTAGAAAGGGTCTCATATATGTCCATATTTCTGCATATCTTGGACCAAGGCCTAATGCCGCCATCTTGAAAGTGTCATAGTTGGAATGTCATCAGGTGCATTGTTTAAAATTTAGAATTGTTCTTGTCCTTGAAGGCCACTGTAGCTTCTGTTATTATTCTAAAGGGTTGGGGTTACCCAGGGAGCGTTTCATTCTAGAACTTTGTAGAACTTTCTTGATGATGTCATATTACACACTGCACCTTTAAGACCTATTTATTTCTCTCATATTATGTCGGATTTGATTTGATTTGAATGTATTTTGAACATGTAAAAGACAAAACAGAGAAAAAAACTAAAGACATCTTAAAGAAAATAATGATGTTACACAAAATGAAAAAGCATAATAGAAACATAAATGACAAATATACTTGATAATTGTAACAACATGTTTGAAAAGGAGTGGGAAGAAGTTTTATTTATTTCAATCCCACTCCTTCTCCCCTCCTCCAAGATGTTCACAAATGTGTTTAACTCTGTTTAAGTGAGACCTTGTCCCTGCAACAAAAAAAAGGGTTTTGTTTATAATATATTTCTGTTTCGTGTATTTAAAATAACTGCATTTTTAGTTGACTTCCACACTGTTAAAATATTTTTTTTTCAAGTTAGATAAACTCACATTTTCAAGGTAAATCTTTACTAGATTAATTTACTAGATTTTGTTGAGATAACTTATCATTCATATTTAAAGCTGCAGTGTGTAGAATTTTGGGTTTTATTTCCTAGAAGATTTTGTAGAAATTATTTTAATATCCATAAGTACGTTTCATTTAGTGCATAATAGCTGAATTTTTTTTTTAATTATTATTTTTTCCCTTAGAAAGGGTCTCATATATGTCCATATTTCTGCATATCTTGGACCAAGGCCTAGTGCCGCCATCTTGAAAGTGTCATAGTTGGAATGTCATCAGGTGCATTGTTTAAAATTTAGAATTATTCTTGTCCTTGAAGGCCACTGTAGCTTCTGTTATTATTCAAAAGGGTTGGGGTTACCCAGGGAGCGTTGCATTCTAGAACTTTGTAGAACTTTCTTGATGATGTCATATTACACACTGCACCTTTAATGGAAAATGTATCTTTTGTATCAAATTTTTAGTTCTACCAACTAAACAAAATTAAGACCTTCAAACAATAACAGTTGTGCCCAACTAACTCTGTCGCTCAAAATGTTTATTCAAACATTATCCTTCCTCTCGTGTAAGGGTCGCCACCGACCCGTTTTGGTTTTCAAATGCATAAAAGAACCACTTACATTTTGTTTATTGCATCAAGATTTATTGACTTTGTCAGGAACCTCTATTTCAACAAAATAAAAAAATATTAAAAATCATCATCATCATCAACCGCTTATCCGAAATCGGGTCGCGGGGGCAGCAGCTTGAGCAGGGAACCCCAAACTTCTCTTTCCCGGGCCACCTCAACCAGCTCTGACTGGGGGATCCCGAGGCGTTCCCAGGCCAGTGTGGAGATATAATCTCTCCACCTAGTCCTGGGTCTTCCCCGAGGCCTCCTTCCAGCTGGACGCTCCTGGAACACCTCCCTAGGGAGGCGCCCTGGGGGCATCCTTACCAGATGCCCGAACCACCTCAACTGGCTCCTTTCAACGCAAAGGAGTAGCGGCTCTGCCCCGAGTTCCTCACGAATGACTGAGCTTCTCACCCTATCTCTAAGGGAGACGCCAGCCACTCTCCTGAGAAAGCCCATTTCGGCCGCTTGTACCCGCGATCTCGTTCTTTCGGTCATTACCCAGCCTTCATGACCATAGGTGAGGGTAGGAACAAAGATCGCCCGGTAGATCGAAAGCTTTGCCTTACGACTCAGCTCTCTTTTCGTCACAACAGTGCGGTATTAAAAATGTTTCACTTAATTATAAAATGCTCTGGTGGAAATGATAACACTGGTGGTGTTAGGGTCGTCTTCGACCCGGTTATAAAATAAGATTTAAAAAACAATAACAAGAGCCAAAACTGAAATCTTAAGTGCACTGTCAGCCAACACAATGTCAGTCAGCTCCTCTCCCAATCATGTGAGCTCTGGGGAGGTTCTCATTTTGACTTGTTTTGCCCTTATACCTGCATAACAGCGAAACAAACAGACGGGCATATCCAGACATGTGAGGTCAATTCATTATAGAGTTGGTGACTTGCAGAGTGCACATCTCCTATTTGCAGTAGTCAGAAATGAGGAGATATACAGTGAGCCAAGTTCTGGATCATGTTTTTGGTGAAAATGGCCACCTGATTCTAAAAATAAGAGGTGTCAGGTCTGCCGAAGCACTGAGGACAGAAAGATAAACGTTTTGTGCTTCACCTGCAAGAAATATCTCTGCGAAGAACACTAAAAGTGTTGCTCTTTATCACACATCTAATGTGGGTAAGCGGGTGTGTGTATGCACACGGTATGATGTAGGCTATGATTTGAGTTTCTTCTTTTTTATGAGAAAAATGTAATTTGCTTGTTTCAGATTTTTTTTGTATATGTGATTCCTATTTTGGGAAAACTGTATAGGAATTGTTTTGCTTTTTAGGGACCCCAGGAAGAATAGTTGTCACAATGGTGACAACTAATGGGGATCCAACACACAATAAACAATAAACAATAAACATCTGAACACACACATGCACACGGAGACTTTTACTCTGTTTTTCTTTACTAGTTTTGGAGCGAGTAATTGATTTCGATTGGTTTGATTAGTTGATTGGTTGTTGTTTATTTGACCTTACAAATCTATATTTTGTGTTGTGACTTGTTCTGGTTTTCATTGTGTGTTTGTATAATGCTGAAATAAAAGTTTTTTTTGCTCTTTTCTGAAATAAATATTTATGGGTCGTAATTGACCAGTAACACCGTAAATGTTAAAAAAGTCAATAATATTAATATGAAAAAATAAATAAAACAAATGTAGTTAAGAAATGTGTTCTCATACCCCTCAGTAATGATCAGGTAACACAACAACCAAATATTTATTTATATGATTCTCTTGAGGTTCATTTTACCATTTTATTTATTGAAATTGAGGCGCATACTGACAAAAAAAAGGCCCAGCCTCCTACACCAAAAATATTAAAAACAATATGTTCATGGATAAGGGATCCTAACAAGGTGACCAAGAGATGAGAAACAAACTGGATGATAGATCATTGTTTTTAGTGTTTTTACAGCTGATTTCAGACACGGGTCGACACCGACCGCTAACACCATGGATGGTAACAAAGTTAACACAGGAGGAAGGCCAAACCGCCCCGCTAACACCATGGATGGAAACAGAGTTAACACAGGAGGAAGGCCAAACCGCCCCGCTAACACCATGGATGGTAACAGAGTTAACACAGGAGGAAGGTTAAACCGCCCCGCTAACACCATAGATGGTAACAAAGTTAACACAGGAGGAAGGCCAAACCGACCCGCTAACACCATGGATGGTAACAAAGTTAAGTTAAACAGTTAAAACTGTCGGAAAAGGCGCTCCGGTGGCGTAGTGGATAGAGCGTGTACCATATCGGCTCCGGCCTTCTTTGCAGTGGTCGCGGGTTCGAGTCCGACCCGTGGACCTTTACTGCAGGTCATCCCCCTCTCTCTCTCTCTCTCTGAACATAAAAATAATGAATTGGCACACCTTTTACTTTTTGTAATCCTGAGTATGTAGCACTCAGCACTTGAAGTTACATTACATATGAATGAAAAGTTATCTCAACAAGAGAAAATAAATTGGCTCAATTTTAGTCAGTTTTTCTTATAACTTAAAAATGTTAGTTTTAGCCTTAAAACTAAAAAATGTCTAGTGAAGACATTTGCCTTGATATTTTGAGTTCCCTCAAGTTTATTTTATTTTAACATAGTAGCCTACAGTACATTGAAGCATGAAGCACCTTTGATGAACATTTGACAAGAATTTAAAATACATTATATTATATTACATTACATTTTATTTAGCTGATGCTTTTATCCAAAGCGACTTCCACATTACATCTGAAAAGACGTCAGCTGTGCGTCCAAACAATTCACTGTTTCTTCTTCTGTTTGAGTTTTAACAGTAGCCTACGAGAGACAGCCTGTATGTGCCCAACTGTTTTTTTTCTTCCAAGCATAGCAGGCTAGTCAAATCAGTTTACATATTTGAGAAAAGCCTTATTATACAGACACAGTAGCTATGAATAACATCCCCACACTGAAATATACAATGTTACAGTCACCACACACTCACTCACTCACTCACTCACTCACTCACTCACTCACTCAGTCTGCGGAAGTTTTTTTTTTTTTTTTTACAGTAGCACATTCCAACAACAGCACGAAAAAAGTCAAATTTGCTAAAAATCACAATCTCCGTTATTACAGTCAAGGCTATACATCTGGACCGTCTGTGAAACTGGCATGCAAAGCAACCCTGTGTGTGTGTGTGTGTGTGTGTGTGTGTGTGTGTGTGTGTGTGTGTGTGTGTGTGTGTGTGTGTGTGTGTGTGTGTGTGTGTGTGTGTGTGTGTGTGTGTGTGTGTGTGTCTCGGCAAAAAGCTCCTTAACATATATTTACATTAAAATTGTACTTTTAAATGTTTATACAGCGGTGAGGACAGTTAGAATGATCAGTCTGCTGAATCGAGTGTCCACTTAAGAGTCCAAGGGAGAAACTACGTCATCCACTTGTTACACTGAACACATATAAATGCAAAACTTGGTTGTTTTGCAAGGGACATTATACCTTTTGGGTTTGTTTGTTTTTTAAATAACATAATAGAGAAGAATTTGAAGGTTTCTGCCATGTCCCAAAATACTGACACTGAACATGCAGCTCTGGGAAAAATTAAGAGACCACTCAAAAATGTTCAGTGTTTTACTATTTATAGGCATTATGTTTGAGTAGAATGAACATTTTGGTTTTAAAATATAAACTACTGAAAACCTTTCTACCAAATTCCAATACATGTTTTGTCATTAAGAACATTTTCAATAAGTAATGTAGAGATGAAGATTGAAGAAGAATACAGACTGGTCTCTTCATTTTTTCCGGGGCTGTATGTGCAAACGTTTGAATCAAATAAAACTTAAACCCTTTGTTTACATGTAAGTTAGCAGAATTCTGTCTGTTAAATCAAGGAAATACATCTCTAAAGAACTTAATAAAACATCTCATTTTACACACAATAATACCTAAATACTTTGTTTTTACAGAACATATCCAGTGCAAACATTGTGCATTTCCTACTCTTTCAGACACACGTTACCATTAGCTTTGCACAATGACGTGCTGCTCTGAAATAGGCAGTTTTTTTCTTGACTGTACTCCTCCACCTTTAACCCTGTATTCCTATGAAAATACCTACAAATATCTCATATACAAACAATCTACAGGTGAAACTCATATTATTAGAATGTCATGGAAAATGAATTGGAATTGAGGCAAGAATTCATTCAAAAGGGGCCCAAACCAAGTACTGAGTACATATGCATGATTATACTTTATAGAGGGCCGACATTTCTGTATTTAAAATCCCTTCTTTATTGATTTCATGTAATATTCAAATGTTCTGAGATTTTGAATTTGGGATTTTCATAAACTGTAAGCCATAATAATCAAAATTATAACAAATAAAGGCTTGAGATATCTCACTTTGCATGTCATGAGTCTATATATTATTTTCACCTTTTAAGTTGAATTACTGAAATAAATGAACTTTTGCATGATATTCTAATTTTTCGAGTTTCACTTGCATATATCCAGTTTCAAAAACCTTTTTCAACCATTCAACCATAGGGGGAAGATTTTGAATTGAAATAGTGTAAAAAAATCATTTTCAACCATCTTTTTCGGTCAAATTGAATAAGACATTGTATCGGACACTCACACTATTCCTTAAGGCAGTTCACCTCTGGCATCACACACTGATATCTTTTAAGTGTCAAAAATAAACATGCTTTTGTCTACTTGAACCCAACTGATATGATATGATATCTCGAGTATAAATAAAGGTTAAATAAAATAAATAAATACCTACAAACTGCGCACACTTTACTGTCAACATAGTATCTGTGTGTGCTTAAAGCTACTCATATTCAACAAGGCCATTTTTTTCTTCCCTTAACATTTTAGTAAACACTTCTTTAGAATATCGTACTTACAAAAATCGTAAACTTTCTGAATCGGACAGCTCACACTACCTGACACTGAATAAGGTGCAAATATCTTTGATTATCTGTTGAGATGAAGGATGAAAATGATGTAGGTGAAAATATTTAACTTTCTGAAGTTCAGGGGCCGCATTCAAAACATTTTAAGATTAAGAGTAGGTCCTTACTTGCTGATTAAGGAGTAACTCTCAAAAATAAGGGCGTTTCACTCCTAATTTTAAGGGGCGTTTCACTCCTAATTTTAGGACTCCTAACTTTTTAAGATAAGTGCTAAAACTAGCTCCTAAATCTATGAAAAGCTAGGAGTCCTCGAGGAACCCCTAAGTCAGTTTTATATGCTTTTCTCCATTGGTAGGAGCTTTAAAATTTGCCATAAAAATTCTACACGACTGGGTTACATTTTCACAGACTGAGAAAATATCTTTGATTATCTGTTGAGATGCGATGAAGGACGGAAAGGATGTATGGAAAAAATTTTTGCTGTGTCCATTGTTGCATACAGAACTACCTCATAGCTGCTCCACACTAGCATGAAGCTAACTGTAACAAAGTTGGCTCTTCTTCAGTTAGCTTTCTCGATTGTAATGGTATAAGTGCACATAATAGGATAACAACTTGCTCCGTTTATGTCTTTTCTGCGTTTATGCATCCTGTTATTGTCTGTTAAAATACCCACTCACACGCAGACGTTAAAATGGTCGCTGGAAAGAATGTGTGGTGTGGTGAGATGATGATCAGGAATGAGGTTCTGGGATGAGAAATAATAATTTTACAAAAGTAGCATGGAAGGCTTTAAAGATGACACACACACACACACACACACACACGCACACACGCACACATACACGCGATGAAGAACAGAAAGCAAAATAAAACAAAATGGAACTCAGGATCATTCATAGTTTATTCAACACTGATGATTCATTTGGTAAATGAGGTTTCGTTACATGAACACTTTGATTTGTGTTAAAAAAAAAAAGAGCAAAAGAAAAAAAAATTAAATGCTTTTTTAATTATACATCTGAGACTCATGTTAAACAAATAATCAAATCCACTATTAAATTTAAGATTTTTCAATTCGTTCAAAAAATTCTCCACATTTTGGAGGAATTAAAAAAAAAAAAAAACTTTAGAAAAAGCCGATTGAATAAATAAATAAATAATAAACATGATTATTTTCTCAAAAACAAAATAAACTCCAGTGGGAAATATTTTAACGTGATTCAATAACTACTATTTTTAATTTTATTTTTTCAATTCATATATTATTGAAATAAACATAATGTCGCTAAGAATAGATTTTTATTCATTTCTAAACACTGGATTATTATTATTTATTTTATTTTTTTTGGATACATTTCTTTGGGGTTTAGATATCATGTAAACTGGTGGTGACTGCCCAACATGAGGCTTTTGAACATTTCCAACCTGAAAAAACTCATAACAGACAAAATGTGAAGCGCGAAAGGGACATTCAAGTCCATTCAAAAAAATTGTGCGTTTCTTAGAATTTTACAAACGTGAGAGATGAGAGCTTGGAGAATAATGTATTTACAGTTTGGTGCAGTTTATTCAATATTTGGGAATTCGTTTTCGACCTGAACACACCTTTAGACCAACCAGTTTCCTGTTAAGAAAAAAATATGGTGGCTGCACTAGTATTAAAAATGCAGTTAAAGCTGGGGTATATGATTTCTGATTGGTCAAAGTTAACATGAGCTGTACACTTTGACCAATCAGAGCGAGGCTCTGATTCTCTGTGCTTATTGGCTGTTGGGACTGTCCATTCACTTTGACACTGACGTTGTTGGTGTAGAGCGTGTCAAGGAGGGACCAAAGAGAACAAGTGGAGCGGTTGAGGTATTTGGATTCGAATCTCTATCCCAACTGCCATGTTCTCCCCAAATCATATACCCCAGCTTCAGCTTTAGATTTCATCACACATTTCATTCCCGACTCTAACCTCCATAACGTCATATTTTTACCGAATTTAAAAAATACTTTGCATATCCTGTTTCAATCTTTCCACCTCAAGATTAAACTATTCGTATATTTTCTACAAAAAATAGCATTCTATTAGTGGTAAAAAGGGCTAGTGCAAAAATACTTAAAAAAAAGGAAAAAAGTGGGTATACATTGTCCTCAAAAAAGTCCTCACAAGAATCAACTACAAGCGCATCAACTCCCATATACCAGCAGCAGTTAAGTGGAACCCAGACTATACTGTCTTATAGCATGATTTTTAGCTTAGTTTGTAGCTAGAATTTCATTTTTCTAAGTGACATATTACAAAATGCTTTTCAACAAAACTAAATGCACTTGTTCCACCTCAAAAAAGTTGGAAGAACTTTTTTTTTTTTTAAATGTACATGTTGCATAAACAACTTATTGCTATTAATATGTGTTCTTCTAGCACACACAATATCTACAATTACTTCTCCTCAAACTCAACAGGAATCTTTTTGGACGGTTTTGTATCGTAGATCGTAACACCCTGACTTTCCTTTAAGCTGAAGCTGCCGTAAAACCACCTCACACTGAACACACACACACCCTGAGTCCAACACACACACAGACACACACACACACCCAATGCATCAAAAATCAATAGTGCATATACACAGTAGCAAGCAATACTCAACGGGGAATAAACAAGAGAGATTTGAAGCAGCAAGCTAAAATCTACCAATTTTTTCATCACACCAGCCTTAAAGTAGCCTTGCTCCGCCCGCCTACCTACATCCGGCCAAATTTCATTTTCCCATCAGTAGTCAGTCTGGGGACGGGGCGTATTAGTGGGATCCTGCTCGAACAGATTTCTGTGTGTCCAATCAGCGAACAGAGCGAGTGGCTGAGAACGATGACGTCGAAGTCGAGCTCCAGGTTCAGTTGAACGCTGCGTTCCTTTATACTCGGAAGAAGGAGATTTCCGACATGGTAGTTCCGAGTTCCGACCTGTCTGTGTTCCAGTGCATCTGCTCGCAAAAGTATGGACGCCTACAACCTTTCTCATCCAAATAACTAAACGTTAGGCTCTAACAAGTTACTGTTGCCAGGTACCGGTAGATCCATAGACCACAATATGTAGTGAAGTCGGAAATTTCCGAGTTCCCTGTCCAACTGGAACGCACCGCCAGAAGCCGGCTCATGACACACGTGACGACCAAACGTTATGCAATTGGTTGGCTAATCCAGAGTGGCACTGGGCAGATCCAATAGTTTTAAACTTCAACAGACACCCGCCTCCAAGTGAGTGAACATTTGCCAATTACAGCACTTCCAGACCTTCTGTACAAATGAAATGAAGTACGATGGTCTGGTTGGACCAGGCTAAATGAAGTACGATGGTCTGGTTGGACCAGGCTAAATGAAGTACGATGGTCTGGTTGGACCAGGCTAAATGAAGTACGATGGTCTGGTTGGACCAGGCTAGGTTTAAAGCCCCTGTAAACCCAAATTAACACAATCATTTTAGCTACGTAATTTGGGGAGTTAGTTGCATGATAGATAGAACCTAAAAAGAGTTAGGCATATGTATCAATCCAATTTAAAGATATTGTCATTTAGGTTTGATAGACATTACAGACATTCGGTTTTGGACGAGGCGGGGCTATGCTCTGGTTCTTATGACACAACAAGTATTTTGAACCAATCACAGAAGCTCTCTGCCTGAAACCATCTGTAAAATGAATGACTGTTGCCATGGAGAATGTTTATTACGGCCAATCCTGTCAAACGGTATAGACAGTAAAAAGCTGTTTTAAGTTTTATAGTATTTATGAACATTTATTTTCAATCAGATTTTTGTAAAAGCGTATTGAGACACCCAACTTTGATATTTTAAAGATATTTTTTTTGGCATTTTCATGCTTTATTGATAGTGTAGAGACAGAGTTGAAATGGGGCAGAGAGGGGAGTGACATGCAGAGAACGACCGCGGGCTGGAATCGAACCCGGGTCCGCTGCTGGCTGAGGCCCATGGGGGGTACGCCCTACCAACTGAGCTAAGGGCGCCCCAACTTTGATATTTTAGACCAGGTTTCCAGAGGCCTTGAAAAGACCCAAAATGGTGACTGAATAATACTCAGTTTCCAATGAAAAACAACTGATTTTAAACTTGTTGTCAACATACTTTTGCTACCCACTACACCTCTTCTCTCCTCCTCTCTAAGTCTCCTTGTTTTAAAGACAGCAGCTTATCCCACACAGTACAACACTGCTGCCAGCGGTGAGCAGTGAACAGACACTGACTACCAAGCAAGGCTGCAGACAAGCACAAATGACATTCTCTAGTTCTCATAATTTAAAATGTGCAGATTTTCTCTTTCGAGATTTTGAGTGTCTTTAAGATTTTGGTCTGTTATCAATAGAAGATCTATAAATGAGAAATAATCCAGGCCACCCTGAATTGTATCACTACTTTAATTAAAGCAAATGTTGAATCAAAGTCTGGGTCAACTTTTTATCAGGACTACAGGACTACTGTGTCTGTGTGTGTGTGTGTGTGTGTGTGTGTGTGTGTGTGTGTGTGTGTGTGTGTGTGTGTGTGTGTGTGTGTGTGTGTGTGTGTGTGTGTGTGTTTCTTAAAGTATATCTCCCCCATAGCCTACATACACTGTCGTAGGCTACCCTTTTGCCCTCTCTATACCTACCAAACAGTGGCATTTCTGATTTCTGCTAGCGTGCACATCTTACCCTGAATTTGACCAGTAAGGCGCAATGACACAAACAAACCCTTCTGCCGAGTGTAAACCGCGAAGTTGTCACAACGTTGCCTTGACGTGTTTACACTGACGGGCTGATTTATGCTGCGTAGAGCGTGCCATGTCCCACGTTTTCGTCCGTAACCTAAACACAACCCTCTCTTGGTGCTGGCGGTGGCCCATGTATGGGGCGAGTGTTTACCCTGCACCCATCACTACGTTAAGCAGAGCCCCTTTGCCCATGTCATCCAGCGCTTAGACTGAGCCGGCACAGTGTCTGGGATGAAATTATTCTGAACAACATCTTAAATCACCCGCTTGTATGACAGCCGATTCCGGGAACGGTTTAATTAAAGCTGCAGTGTGTAATATCTGCATATTTTATTTTGTGGCATCTAGTGAGGAAAGTTCTAGATTGCAAATTCAACGCTCCCTTGTGGAGAATTTTTACAGCAGCTACGGTGGCCTTCAAGGACAAGAAGCTATAGTTACTAAAGATGGCATCATCCACCACTGCCTCAAGTCTTTCCACAATATCGAGTGATGAGGTGAAGATGTGTTTTATTGTGAAATAACCCCAGGCATGATGGGTGTTGGTCGGGTACACCAATTACTTGTGGTCAGCATTTTTCTAACGATTTTTGACATTTTATGAATTAAACTACTAAACAAAACAAATCCAATATATTCAAAATTATCAAAAATTGCAGACAAAATTATACACTAAATCACCAAAGGCCTAGCAGCTTGTAGTGTCAGCACAGTTTAGCAAATACCATCAGGTAGAGGAAAAACTCAAAATGTCAGAATCAGAATTAATCACCCAGTCCTTGTTTATAAACCCACATACATTCACCACTACTGTGCAAATATGACAACAACACAGAACTCAGTTTTGTGCCACAAATCACCCGAATTCACCTTCTTCAGCTCCCCCAAAAAACTAAATTACATCAAGTAAATCCTATCGAGAATATCAGCGCGCTACCATCAAGTTGTTAAAGCAACGAAAAATAAATATACAACAGTATATGATCTGTAATATCAGTGTGAAGATAAAGGCCACTTTGCACTTTAAACTACAAACTGCTCATGTGCACAAAATGAACTAGTCGACATTCACAAGTAGGAGCCACTTTTACGCAATTCACGCACAACTTCCAAACTACTGAAGACTATTTTCTGAAAGATAAATCGGACTTTAACACTTTAAGCTATAGTGCGTAACTTTTCTCATATTCAAGCCATTGCCAAACAGGTTGACACAAAGTTGATTAAGCCTATCAGCTCCACAAAACTCTCTCTGTATTTCTCAGTATGGCAGCGTTTACAAACTGGTGTCGCCTCCCTGCCGACACTGGTGCAGGAGCTCAGAAAAATCCCAAGAAATGTTTCAGTTGTTGATTCTACTGTTAAGAAGAAACCTGGACGTACAGCAGAAGGTATAAAATCCATGCGCGATCACCGAAGGCTTTACCTCATGTAGATACACCGACAGTGTTGTTGTAAATGATCAGAATTCCTCATGGTGGGCGACAGAAGTTACGCACTATAGCTTTAACAACCGACCAATATTGAAATTGGGTGGGCTGTTCTAGTGTCACCGATTATAATCCTCACTAAATGTCTATTTGTTGACTTTAAGGAATATTCACAAACTAATGTACTAATGTTAAAGGCCTACTTCACCGGTTGGAATATGAAGGTGTATTGAACTCGGAGATCCTATGAAGTATAAATGTGCAATTTTCTTTTAAATCGGATCATCCTAGCCTGAGAAAAGGCAGAAAGAGTGTTTTATGGTCTCACTGTCTAACCCTACATTTCTCTTTCTGTGATGTCACAGAAAGAGAAATGTAGGGTTAGACAGTGAGACCATAAAACACTCTTTCTGCCTTTTCTCAGGCTAGGATGATCCGATTTAAAAGAAAATTGCACATTTATACTTCATAGGATCTCCGAGTTCAATACACCTTCATATTCCAACCGGTGAAGTAGGCCTTTAAATGTGCTACAGTGCAACTTTGGCATTTTTACAGCGCTCTAACTGGTAAAATGGTAAATGGACTAGACTTATATATAGCGCTTTTTAGCCGATTTTCTCAGCCCCAAAGCGCTTTACAATTCTTACCACATTCACCCATTCACACACACACACACTCATACACCGATGGCTCTACTTGACACTACAGGAATATATATGAAGAGCTGTGCTAAAATTTGACAAAAAGCTTATTATGTATATACTTACAAAATCAACAGAAATTACAGTACAATCATTCTTAATATTGTTGCTATCTTTCATTTCTTTCATCCAACATTTAGCATATTTACCTCTATTTATTATTAGCGGGAATGATAAACGGAAAAGCTAGGATTTTTTTTTTCATGTAAGAATGATCATATAACATGTTTTATACTCTTTTAATACATAATTTGATGTTTTTTGAATTTTAAAGCTCTTTTGTAAATATTATTATGATATAGCCTATATTTGGTTTGCAGCCACCATTTAAACAGCCTATAGCCAGAAATAAGCTCTCCTGTCCCCAAGAACAATTCAGAAAAGAAAAAAAAATAAATTGGGCTATTTTTACAACGCGGGAGTATTATTGATAACAATGGTTTTTTACTGTGCAAATTCCAGAAATGAATTTTCTTTGTTCATTTCTGTGAGATGACGATGTTAATGAAATGAAATTCAAGGCGCTTCACCTAAAAATCTCCAACCAAGAAGTCTCCTCAAATATATACGCTCCATAAACAATCATTTTTTCATATCAATTTTCGACATAATTTTTCCCAAATTTCAAATTTCAAATAACAACCTTGGTTCCCCCGTCATAGTCAGTTACATTATTGAGTAAAATTACACAAAACCAAATATTACTATCATCTTGAATATTATACATGATAAGTCCAGAAGAGGTTAACATAGGTGCATTTTAAGTTAGTTTTTTTGATTGTGTACTGTGCGCTTTACAAAGGCAATATGCCTTTTGTTGAATTATTTTAAAGGTGCACTATGTAGTTTCAGAGGAGGGGGATTTGTTTACATTTGCAGAGCCTGTAGTTAGTTTGCAAAACATAATTACTCTACATATAATTCTTAGTATTGAATAATTCTATCATCATAAATAATTTTGAGGCACCTGGAACCAAACGTAAGTCTAGAATGTGTCTGTAAACCAAACTGTGGGCCCTGCTGCTGTAAACAATAACAACAGTGAAACAGTAATTTTTCAGGAAGCTTTCTAACTTCAAACAGTGTTCCAGGGATCGCATTTTCCTGTGAGGATAGTTGTTGTTTATGCAGTTATGAGAATATACCTTAGAAAATGTTCACTTCTCTGACACACCCAAAGTTACATAGTGCACCTTTAAAGATTATTTTTACAGGTCAATTTATAGTAGAAGGACATTTTGAGAAAGTAGCATTTAACCCGGGACAATTTCTTTCGATTTATCCAGAACAAACTGGTTTTGAAAGCTTATGTGACCGGGTACCACACTTTTTCACACACTTTCTCTTATAGTATGTTATTTTTTTCAGTGCTGTGTGTCCTTGTGTGTTTTCAGTGAGTAGTAAGTTAGCTGTTTAGCGTCGCAGCCTGCTCCTTCTCGGCCTTCTCTTTGGCCTTCTCCTTCCCGATCAGTTTCTCCTCTTTCTGCAGCATCACCATGATGTCGGCAACCTGATTGGTCGAGATGTCGATGTCCTCTTTGTCGATTAGTTCAACCACCTGCAAATAAAACAATTAATAAAAGACAAAAGGGAATTTATTGTGCCCTAAAAACCTTTCTTCGTAATAGGATTTTTGGTTAAATGAGCCATCAATTGGGGCGGGGGTGCTCGTGTCCTAGTGGTTAGAGCGTCCCCCCCCCCAGAGGCTCAGGCCTTGCAGCAGACCCGGGTTTGAGTCCGGCCCGGGTCTGTTCTCGGCAGAATGTCTTCACTTTCTTGCACCGTTTAAACTCTGTCTCTCCAGAGTCTCATAAAGTAAAACATTATATTTAAAAAAATAATAAATAAGCCATCAATTAAGAATTAACTGCAGTCCTCGCGCCACTGCTTGGATTTTGATGCGCTTAAATTTGGACGAATAGATGCTCACTAAAATCTGACTGTGTTTTCACAGTTTTCTGCAGAACCAATGGTCCAAACAACTTCACACTCAGCACTTCAATCCTGTGGATCTTGAACACACCCACCAATAACGCATGGAGAGAAACTCAAAGGGAGGAAAAACATCAAAAGTTAATATTTATAAACTTTGTAACAGAGAAAATCTCAACCTAACCCCTTCATATTTTTTTTTTTTTACAGGTATATCCCATTGAGACCGAAGACTCTTTCGCAAGGGAGACCTGTTCCCATTCCCACGTTACCATTCACACACACATTCATACACCGATAGCAGGCTAACTATCGACATTCACACAAGGCAAGGTGGGTTAAGTGTCTTGCCCAAGGACACAACAACCATGACACAGGTGGCAGGGCGGGGATCGAACCTCCAACCCTTTGATCATCGGCCAACCCGCTCTACCACCTGAGCCACAGTCGCCCCCTTCATAGGGACTTCTGTGTGAGCGCTTATATTTCGATAACCTACTTTGATGACGTCGTCTATGTCGACCTTGCCGTCCTTGTTGTCGTCGAGCGCCTCGGCGATGCTCTGCAGCTTGTGTTCCGGAATGTTCTGGATCTGACGCATGACGGAGATGAGCTCGTCGATGGAGATGAGGTTCTCCCTGTAGGTGTAGAACAGACTGCATACAGCCACCGGTTAAAACGTTGGACAGCTCGTAAAATTGCGGTGGAGACATTTAACAAGATGGCGGCATGCTGGATTTATTTATTTATTTATTTTTTATCCCAGATCACACCAATCAAAAAAATAATTTAATTTTTTTTTTTTTTTTTTTTTTTCACACAGCATAGGTTGGTTAAATTTTGAGTTAATTCATGCTGCAAATGCTACTACAATTAATAGATTTTTTTTTAAGTGATTTGTGTGTTTAAAAGCTGATATATGTACAGTAGAGTTTAAAGCAGCTCTGTTTTGGGCAACTTTAAACATGCATTGTTAAAATTGTAAAGAAAAATTACCAATTTTTCTATTCTACATACGAACGTTATCTACGTTGCCTAATGTAAAATTTAATTAGAAAACTAAAATAAAACTAATCTACAGTTAGGACTATTCTAGAGTTAGATATGTGTATTCAATTGGATTTAAATAATTGAGGAAAATAAAATAATAAAATAAAATAATAAAATAATATTTATCAAATTGAATACACAGCAACCAGTGTAGGCAGCATGTTTTGAATGTAAGGGGCAGGAATGGTTTGGGAGCTGGTGGGCGGTCCACAATCACGATGCAATGTATGTTAGCATTTGGGTAAAAGCAAGCAAATGGCGGTTTACCACAGTTGAGCTTACCTTTCGAACGCACTATGTTTAGTAAAGAATAATCTGTAAAAATTTGAATGAAATATGAGTTGATTTTGGTCTTAGAAAATTGTAAACTTATAACTTTAAAAAGCTTGATAACTAACAGTATAAATATATGTTGTTGTTGTTTTTTTTTGGGGGGGGGAGCGATTTTATTTAATAATCTGTAAACATTTAAATTAATTATGAGTTAAATTTGGTCTTAAAATTGTAAAATAATAACTTTCTTAGCTTGACAACTAGATTTTTTTTTTTTTGGGGGGGAAGCCATTTTTTCCTTGTTTTATCTCCACCACCATTTTACACATATGAATGAATGATGATGAAGATTACAGTTATGATGATGAAGGAAAGGATGATAGTGAGGAAAAAGTATAAAGAACAAATGGCTGCTCAAGAAAGATCTAAAATAACTTAATAAATATAAGGCCATACAGTGCTGCTTGAAAGTATGTGAACCCCTTGAGCATTTTAGAATTTTATTCAGTTTAACCATTACTCGTTCATTTTTATATACTGGTATTGATAAAAATGTATTAATAATGTTTAAAATAAATACAATTCCAAAAGACTCAAGGGGTTAACATACTTCCAAGCAGCACTGTAAGTCATGAAAGTTAAAAAGAAAATGATACAAAGTCAGCAACTACTGAATTATGAGAGTCTAGCTCGTTTGATAGGAGAGGTTTTTTAGTTTGTGCTTATCAATCAAATAGTGTCTGTATCATTCACTTTCAAACGCTTCTTGTCCTTGACGTCACGGCCTGTGAAATGGAGCAAAGCCATGAGACACTGGTAAGCTTTTTTTATTATGTAAATAGTTTAGCATTTTTGGGGAATTCTTATTTATTTTTTATTTATTTTCCAGACTGAGATGATTAGATAACACTAATAATTGTTGTAGGGCTTTCCTTGTAGGAATTTCTAAGTTGATCATAATCTGCCTGTTACATACAGAGATTCGACTATTCGCAATACTGTTTTGCACTCAGGAAAGTGAGTTGGATCTGGATATTTGGCTTTCTGTCAAGGAGAAAACGGTGGAAAACTAAAATTGTAGATCTCTGTAAACTGTTTTTTTTTTTGGAAAACCCCCTATAGGGTGGATCCCTGTAAACTCTATTCGCTCCAATTCTATTTTGCCTTTATCGCTGCTTAGCGTCTTTGAATGATGTCCAAAAAAAGAGCTATATATAAATCCTATCAATTTTTATTATTAATACTGCATGCGCCTTCAACCCATAATAGTGGGTCGCTGGTTTGTTTTCGTCTGTAAGATACTGTTAGCCTTAATTGTCTAGCTTTTACAAAAACATTACATCGCCGAGCGGAGGAGACTAATAAACGTGCTATTTCCTCCTGTTTGAGTAACGTTTGCTAAAAACTACAGTTCCCAGCTGTTTGAGGAAATAACTGAGCATTATTTCTGTCTTTACCAATGGAGTTGTAGTCCATTTAAAAAATACAGAACATTGCCTACTCTTGCTTTTACTATTCTAAAAAAACACTAGTAACACATTGTGGGGCGCTCTGGTGGCGTAGTGGATAGAGCGCGTACCATATTGGCTCCGGCCTTGGTCACGGGTTCAAATCCGACCCGTGGACCTTTAATGCAGGTCATCCCCCCCCCCCCCTCTCTCTCTCTCTCTCTCTCTCTCTCTCTCTCTCTCTCTCTCTCTCTCTCTCTCTCTCTCTCTCTCTCTCTCTCTCTCTCTCTCTCTCTCTCTCTCTCTCTCTCTCTCTCTCTCTCTCTCTCTCTCTCTCTCTCTCTCTCTCTCTCTCTCTCTCTCTCTCTCTCTCCCCATTTCAACTCTATACTATCAAATAAAGCTTGAAAATGCCCCAAAAAATAATCTTTAAAAAAAAGGTACGTTAACCTTTTCAAATGGAAGCATATTTGCAAATACTTGAGCTAGAAAAATCTGATTATGGTCGCCCAAAAAATAATCGTTAAAAAAAAAAAAGAGAGAGAAAGAAAAAAAAAAAAATCAGCCCTTACCCGATAGGTGGAGTGGATCCACTGTCCAGCTGTCCGTCCAGAATGACTTTGTCTTTCTCCAGTTCTCCGATGATCTTTCCGATTCTCCCGATCATTCTGTTGACTCTCTTCGACAGATGCTGGCTCGCCTTCGACTCCTTGATCCCCTTCTCCTGCCCCGTCTTAGAAAACTCCTTCTTTATCTCTTCCAGATCCTGTTATACACACACAGAATAAAAAGAATGCACAAAAATCGGTAGAATTTGACACAACCTAGCCTATAAAAAGCACATTTCAAACTCTTAAAGCTATAGTGCGTAACTTCTGTCGCCCCCCCCCATGAGGAAATCTGAGTAATTACAACTACACTGTCATCGGTGCATCTACATGAGGTAAAGCCTTCAGTGATAACGCATGGATTTTATACCTTCTGCTGTACGTCCAGGTTTTTTTCTTAGCAGTAGAATCAACAACTGAAACATTTCTTAGGCTCTTCTTGGGATTTCTCTGAGCTCCTGCACCAGTGTCGTAGGGGGGCAACACCAGTTTGTAAACGCTGCCATACTGAGAAATACAAAGAGTTTTGTGGAGCTGATTGGCTTAAATCAACTTTGTGTGTCGACTCATTTGGCGATGGCTTGAATGTAACCGGACATTCATTTATATGAAAAAAGTTACGCACTATAGCTTTAAAACCTTTAACACCAATCAATATTTTATCGGTGATATTCAAACAATGGAGAGACTCACATGCAGATTAAAAACTATGGAAGACTCATTCTTCTTTCTGAAGGATAAATGGTTGCTTTACATGTCAAAAAAATTAAGAAATGTAAAATAGTGTTTATATGTAATGTGGATTCCCCCCCTCCTCCCAACAGGCAATGTTCCTCTTTAATTTCCCCACTTCATATCTTTCTCTCTATCTTTCTCTCCCTTTGACCATACTCTACAAGTTTAAAAAAAAAAACTGGAACTGATAGACTTAAAACTTTGTGTCAACTCATTTGGCGATGGCTTGAATGTTATCTACCTTAATTCATAAGAAAAAGTTACGCACTGTAGCTTTAAACCCTCTAAAACCAATACATTTCCCTCTAGTCTAAGACGGGCACCTCGTTGTATTCCTGCACGTCGTCCTTTAGCTCCTCCAGCTCTTCCTTCTCCAGAGTGAGAAGTCTCTTCTGCTCCTTCAGCTTGGAACACGCGTCACTTATCATGTCTATCTCTTCCTTTGTGATCTCCTCACCCTGGAAAACACAAGCGTACAGGTCAAGAAATGTTGCTTTTAAATGTCTAAAAATGACTAGCTTAAGTCACGTTTTTCCTTCACTCTACAGTTACTTTAATCCCGTTCACCTAACAAGTGCCAGATGTGTATTTTTATAAACCCAAATAAGAGACCAATCCAAACACATAAAATGGGTTAAAGGAGCAGTCAGGGATTCTGGAGAACACTTGTTGTCAAAATCACTTTTTGTCAATCAGTGAATATCACATCACGATTTGCTACATGTCTGTACTGTGTGTGTGCGCAGAAAAAAAAAACTGGTATTAATACACAGCCTAGGCTCTGTAAACAGGCACGTTACTAAGCTATGGCGGGCCCCCTTTCTGGTGCCTAGGCTCTGTAAATGGGTATGTGAACAAAAGGGTGGCCCACCATTAGCTAGTGACCTGCCTCTTTATAAAGCCAAGCCTGTATTTTAACACAAGATTTATTTTCAGTGCACACAGAATGCAGAGAGCTAGCGGGTTGTGAGGAAATATTCACTGACGTTGACAACAAGCGTTCTCCAGAATCACTGAGTCCACCTTTAACCCCAAAACACATTCCCAGGTGATGAGGAGAATTCTGTGGAGCTGGTAAACAGACGGTTAGTTTGGGAAGGAAAAGGGTTGTTACACTGTCCACGGGGTCCACAAGGGAAAGAGAAGGAAGAGTCCATATAAAGGAGGGACACAACAGAATTTGCAAATAATCTCTAGCATTTATTTTCATTTTCTACAATACTAAAGGATATATTTTACTTTGTCCATATACTACCACTACTATGTGTCTTATTCTAACTTAATGAAGACCTATATTTTAAGTCTAAATGCTCAGAAATCTTAAAATAGTCCCAACACTACGACTTGTTGTTTTATTATAGCTAAATAAATGCCTAAAATTTAGGTTTAGATGGTCAAAAATGTTTTGATTCTAGTCCCAAAAAGAAGGAAACATATTTATTCCAGTCCTTGTAACTTCTCTGGGATTTGTCTACATTCTTTGCACTAATTGACCTTGCCTGCTTTTCATCCAAATTAAGAACACACAATTTTGAATGTGAGTAATTGTGGTTTCTTTCCCACAAAACCTTATATTTAAGGGTTATTTGAACCCTTAGTCTGTCTGAAATACTTAAATCAAAATGCCAGAATTATTTGCAAGTTCTATTCGACCGCTCATGTGGGTCTGAAACTCAGAGAAAGGCCAGATATTGTGCGTGCAGGGAGAAACGTGTATGTGGGTGTGTGTCAGTCAGTGTGTGTGTGTGTGTGTGTGTGTGTGTGTGTGTGTGTGTGTGTGTGTGTGTGTGTGTGTGTGTGTGTGTGTGTGTGTGTACGTGTGTGTGTGAGTGAGAGAGAGGGGTCATTTGGGAGGAAAATCATCATGAAACCAAACCTGGTAGCGGAGATATGTCTGCCACTGTTCAGACTGTGTGGCGCAGCGAGACGCCGATCAAATGGAAAAAAAGCATCAAAAAGCCAGTGAAATATACATTAATGGTTCTATGTTGAAAGTGTAGTTTTTTAACAGCGAGATCAGTACATTATGTTTCCCTTCCAAAACACATTCAAAAGTGAGACTGAAGTTAAAGTAACAGTCATTTCATAATCCTAACTCATTTCCAAACGCTTCAAAATCATATTTAAAAACAATATTCAGCCTGGATTTAACCCATTGATGACTATGGCAATCTAAGATGCATGTCCTTAATGCCTGAGGGTTTTCTGAAAAAATAGTACGAATTGTCAAGTCTACCAAAACCTTAATATCTAAGCCTGTGTAGCACATAGAAACATGAAATAAAATACATTTAAAAGTTAAGGTTCACAGGTTTTATTGAGACATGCTCCCGTAGCGCTTACACACCAACAAATATTTCAAAAAATCTTCAAAATTAGATGAATTAGAAGATTATTAAATATTGTTAATAAATAGATGCAATGTGTTGTGTGATTTTCGTCAGTAGTCTATAGTAGACCTTGATTCTGCGCACCAAACGCCACTAACTGTTCCGTCGCCGACATAGCCGGCGTATTTTTTTTATAATTTTGTTTTATTTTTTTTATTTTTTATTTTTTGATTGACGTGATTTTCGGCAAACCACACAACTTTTGGGTGGTCACGTGGTCTTAAAAAAATCAACAAAACCCACCTCATGTGTATTTGAACCAATGACAGTGCATTCTATGCTGGGAATGCCATGAAAATTAGATAAAGTAATAATGCTGCGCGATGCAGCATCAGGCAGGAGAGCCAATGTGGCATCACGCAGCAGCCGTCATCAATGGGTTAAATGAATACTTCACCCATATGGAACCAGCGTTCTATCATTATAAAATCGCTATTATAATATAATGAATGAGGTTTTCCTTCCCTCAGTCTTCCCTTGGCCCAGCTGTCCTGTTAATCCTAACCCTACATTTTACCATGTGTGATGTCACGCATGGGAAACGTAGGGTGAGACAGTGAGACCATAAAACACTTTTTCTGCCTTTTCTCAGGCTAGAATGAACAAGTTCAATACACCTTCATATTTCCACCGGTGAAGTAGTTCTTTAAGATTTTAGAATAATTTTAAGATTTTTTAAGACTATCGAAAATCTGTGGTCACCCTGTACATACAGTATCTGAAAACACATGTTGTATCAGGACTGTCTCATAGCAACTAATTGAAAAAAACAATTGTTAAACTGATTTGACATTAATTTAATGATCTGATATATAGAGCTATTACCTTGGCTCCTTCTATGATCGGTGCTGTGTCCCTCAGTATCTCGTTAGCGTTAGCTTTAGCTTTAGCTTTAGCTGGTTCTTCAAGCTCCTCAACATCCTGTGGGAAAAAACAGTGATCATGTACTTCATGTGGGCCAAGTTCATACTGTCAGTCAAAACAGTTATATAATACAGGTCCGGAAAAAATTAAGAGACCACTCCAAATGTTCAGTGTCTCTTGTTTTTACTCTTTAGAGGCATATGATTGAGTGGAATGAACATTTTGATTTTATAATATAAACTACTGACAACATTTCTACCAAATTCACAATAAAAATATTGTCATTTAGAGCATTTCAATGAGTAACAGAGAGATAAAGATATAAGAAAAAAATCAAGACTGGTCTCTTCATTTTTCCGGGGTTCTACCTTGATATCAAAAATCGGGTTCCGTTAATGTGTTAGTGCCTCTTATCAAAACATTTCGAAAGCCAAATGCATGTGCAAGAAACTCAAAATATGTTCTTAAAGGTTCTACAAGGAACTTTTCAAATATTCCTGAAACAGTATAATTTTTCCTCTGATGATCATGAAGGACCTGTAACATCAAATGAGACCATCAGTGCAAATAATGCTCACCCAGGAACAACAGCTGACGTAGTAAAAACACTACCTTTACACACACAGACACACACACACACACACACACACACACACACACACACACACACACACACACACACACACACACACACACACACACACACACACACACACACACACACACAGTCATTACCCTGGCAGCCTTCTCCTTTGCGTCTGCGAGCCTTTCCATCTGTCGGTCTTTGTTGTCCTGACGAATGGCCGCCTCCTCCTGCAGCATCGTCTCAATCTTCGTCTTGTTGTCGACTTTGGAAAGTTCCATCTCTGCCACCTTCAGCTGGGCTTCTTTGGTCTGAGAGGAGAGAGGGGAGTAGTGTAGAGTTAAGAAACAAAACATTGGCTATTATGAAAACAACCACAATCTAAACTTTAAAGCTAAGTGAGCTTAGCAGCCTTGAAATACAGCTTACAGTAACTTTTATTTCTTTTTTTTTAAGATATTCTTTTGGCATTTTTTTATGCTTTATTGATAGTGTAGAGACAGAGTTGAAATGGGGCAGAGAGGGGAGTGACATGCAGAGAACGACCGAGGGCTGGAATCGAACCCAGGTCCGCTGCTGGCCGAGGCCCATGGGGGGGACGCCCTACCAACTGAGCTAAGGGCGCCCCTGGCTTACAGTAACTTTTTATTGATTCGCATTGCATTTGCCTTGGTTGACGTGACACACAGTTGTGAGCACACATGGCAAGCATGGAGCCGGTGACAGCAGCAGAGATTAGAGAGTCAATCTGTTGCGTGAGACGCTTGCTGTCTAGACAGGCCGGGGGTTATTCAAATCAACACAACATGTTGTTGGGCTGCCTGTTGACAGACATTTGAGCTGGAGTTACACATGTGAAAGGATTTTTAAATAAACCGACAATATTAGGAAATAAATTAAATTGAGTGCCATTGTTAACCAATCGAGTTCATTACAAAGGAGGAATCGCTAGTCACTCACACCCATACTTACAACTGAGGCAATAGTAAAGTCACACACTAAATCTATGGTCTGTTAACATTTTAATATAAAGATAATTAAGATATCTATTAATCCTTTGCCCTGTGAACATACCACCATCTCGGGCAGGGTCTTGAGCGTGGTCTTGAGCTGGTCTGCGGGGGACAGAGTGTCTGGGAGGAACATGGCCCGGGACAGTAACAGCAGGGAGGTGGGTATTTGCTGGTTTAGATGAAGCTCCAGCCACTACAATATAACACAGCAGAGGGTTAAAAATGCATTTTCTGTCATGTTTTTAAGAACAAAATGTATCATAAATCAGACAATTAACAACTTGTGAACAAATCCTTCTGTTATAACCTTCAGAATAGTGCTGAGAATAGCACTATGGAGTAAAGAGTATGGACAGTTTAGTTGATGTAAGTGCTTTAGAAGTTGAGGTTTTTATTATATAGTGTTAGGAAAGAAAACTAATGTTGAGATAATGGTTGATAAAGATGGTTGTATATGAGAAATATACAGGCGCAAACAGACAAGGTTAAGTAATTTTTATGTACATTGTGGACCTTTTATTTACAGTATACTAATAAAAAAAATATATCTTTGCCTGCAGTTTGTAACTGAGGAAAATACATGTGTGTGCCTTAAATTATCCTCCATCTTTGTTTGTCCTGTTACCTGGCTGAGGGTTAGGGGTTAGAGGGTTAGGGGTTAGGGGTTAGGGGTTAGGGGTTAGAGTTTGGGTTAGGGTTTGGGTTAGTCCTGTCACCTGGCTGAGCTGCTCCCTGAGTCGTTCCTCTGTGACTCCCAGAGACCTCATCCCTCTGACGCGACACGCGGCCTGAACCTCCGTCACACTCAGACTCGCCACGCCCTCCTCTGATATCAGCTGCAGACAGACAGACAGACAGACAGACAGACAGACAGAGTGAACAATACCAAACACACAGTCAGGTTGGGTCAAGGAACTGTAAAGAAAATGTAAATAGAAAGTGAAAGCTATAGTGCGTACATTTTTCATAGAAATGAATTTCGGTTACATTCAAGCCATCGCCAAATAAGTTGACACAAAGTTGATTAAGCCTCATCAGCCTCACAAAACTTGCTCTGCATTTCTCAGTTTGGCTGCGTTTACAAACTGGTTTTGCCCCTAGACACTGGTCAAGAAGAGCCCAAGAAATGTTTCAGTTGTTGATTCTACTGCTAAGAGAAAACCTGGACGTACAGCAGAAGGTATAAAATCCATGCGCGATCAACGAAGGCTTTACCTCATGTAGATGCACCGACAGTGTTTTTATAATTACTCAGAATTCCTCATGGTGGCAACAGAAGTTACGCACTATAGCTTTAAATTGTAAGTAAGGTTGAGGAAATACAATATGAACATTTTAACACATATATATCCACACCTTGTCGTCAGCGCGTATGGCCCGGAGCTTCATGATGAGCTGGAAGCGCAGGAAGTTGTTTGTCCCGATGGACTGCAGCTCCAGCAGTCTGCAGAGCGCCACCAGCTGCGGCCGCGTCAGGTTGTCCAGCGTCAGCTCGTCCTCAAACAGCTTCGAGAACTTCATGATCTGCTCGTTGCTGGGACGCTCCCCGGAGTCACGGATCTATATGGAGATAAAAAGGTACAGTATGTAATAGGAGTATTTTTAATGGTCTTCCTGGTGCATTTCCCCAGGACATCCACTAAATATAAAAACACGGAAAGGCTGTTAAGGTTGACTGTGCTATTGTGGCGCTTTGGGGCTGAGAAAATCTGCTAGAAAGTCATGTCCATTTACCATTTACCATGGCGGAGCACCCCGCCCTATGTAGATATAAAAAAAGGCTAATTCTAAGGTTATAAAAAACCAAAAACTTTTATTTTCAAGCGACTATACACTGATTAAATCATACTGATGAAAGGGGGCATGGTGTAGTGTCATGTAGGGTTTTTCTATTTATGACAATCTTAAGCTATTTCTAGTCTGTAACAACCAGTGACATTTCACTCTTTCCACCACCAGAGGGCACCAACAGTACTGAGCCTTTTTGAATTAATTTCATAACACCCTGTATATCCAGCCCTGGAAAAAATTAAGAAACCAGTCTGGATTTTTCTTAAATCTTTATCTCTACATTACTCATTGAAAATGCTGTAAATGACAATATTTTCATTGTGAATTTGGTAGAAATGTTGTCAGTAGTTTATATTATAAAATCAAAATGTTCATTTTACTCAATCATATGCCTCTAAAGAGTAAAACAAGAGACACTGAACATTTGGAGTAGTCTCTTAATCTTTTTCCAGAGCTGTAGAGTCCATTCTAATGCCTAGCATCTGTAAACGGTGAACCCAGACACAAACCTTCTGAAAGAAAGTAGAGAACTCCTCTGTCACGTTGCCCTGCGCCGCCTTGTTCCTCAGAGCGATTTCCTCAATCGTGTCCTGTAAGAACTTTGCCATTTCCAGCTTCACTCTCAGCTCCGTTTTCAACCGCTCCTCCTGGAAAATAGAATGTCACAGTCAGTATGGTTACCGGTAATACATTTTAATTTTTTTTTTAAATCTGAATAAAATTGAAAAGGTCAAGGTTTCAAAAGTTTTATTTCCCGCCATTTTATTTTTTAAATAATTAAATCATTTAATGCATTATGTAGTCATTCAAATGTATTCATTTCCAGAATATTCTATGTTAACGTAGACTTTTCAAAATAACACATTTGAGAGCTGTAAGGGCAAAACCATGATACAACGTCTGTCTGTGTGTGTGTGTGTTGTGTGTGTGCACCATGCGTGCCTGCGTGCGTGTGTCTGTCTGTGTGTCTGTCTGTCTGTCTATCTGTCTGTGTGTCTGTCTGTCTGTCTGTCTGTCTGTGTGTCTGTCTGTCTATCTGTCTGTCTATCTGTCTGTCTGTCTGTGTGCTTACCTTCTTAGACTTGGTCTCGAAGGTGGAGGGTAACATGTTGGGGAACAGTTTGAGCGCGACGGGAAGCAGGAACTCCATGAACGGGACGATGATGAAAACCAGGAAGGGGAGGAGTCTGAAGACGTCAGCACACGTTCTCAGGAACTAAAGAGGGAATACGGGAAAACTGGGATTAATGTGGATTACTTTAAAATGAGGAAAGATTTTTTGCTTTACATTTACAGATAGTTTAAACAGTTTTAGACAGTTAAAAAAATGTCTTTAGAAACCTGTCTTTTGTTTGTGTGCTCACTTTTACAGTTGTGTGTTAATATAAAAATAAAGTATTTGACAAAATGTATTAGTCTGAAGACGTCTGCACAAGTATAATACGGGAATACGGGAAAACTTGGGTTAATGTGGATTACTTTAATATTAGGGAAATTATAGTTGTATATGTGTATGTATGCCGATATCATCTTGCATTGTTTTTCTTTTTTGCATTTGATGAAATACAACTATTTAATAGTAAATCTGAAACAAAATTGAACTCAAATTAACAATCATTTAAAAAAAAATTAGACACAGAAAATATTGGAAATATTGCCACAAGGGACTCCTGCATTTCTGTCCAGCTGTATGTTAATATTAAAAAACTCTGTATGATTACATACAGATAGAAGAATGAGCAGTACCATTTGTACATGTGATTTAATGTGACACAAAGAATACAGAAGAGCTCAAATGTTCTATTATCGTTCTATTATGTACTGAGTAGCCATGGTGAATGTTAAACTCTGGGTTTGCAAGTTTTCTCAAGAGTTTCCTAATAGGAATTTCGACCTCAAAGGGCGTTCTAGTTAGAATTTCTGACTGGGCACTTGGAAAATCTGACTTCTCAGTTCAAAAGGAATGTAGCATTAAGGCATGGCAGGCACCATTAATTTCACATAGTTGAAGTTAGTGCTTGCCTCCAGCAGGGAGCAGCAGAGAAAAGTCCAAAGCTTTTTCTTTTCAACCTGAATGATGTTTATCCAATCCACCTTTATTCTTTATTTTATTTTACTTTTATTTTCGTTAGTGTAAGTGTTTGTTAGTATTTCTTATTATTAGAAAAAAAATAAAAATACAATTTCTATTTACATGAATATAGGAAAACTACAACTCATTGCATTTAAAGTATACACATGTACAAAACCACACAAAAAAATAAAAAAATCCACCAGGCTGTAGTTAGTGTATATCTCCAGCAGGTGGCAGCAGAGAGTCAGTCTAAAGCCACCAGTTGAACCATGTTAAACTGTTTACCTCCCCCTCCTTTGTCCCTGTGTACAATCGCCCCCCTGCTCACTCCCTCTAATAACAGTTCCATCAGTCAGCACTTTAATCCTGTGCCCATACATCACCGTAGCAACAGAAACCTCCTAATTCATCTCTGCGTCATTTACATGTCGACTAAAGTGAACATTCTGCCTCACAAGGGTCAGAAAATGTCCCTCTTAAAGCGAACAGGAGGCAGGTTTATACAGCAAAGACCTGAACAATCCCTTACAGTATGGAGGTACTAGGCCAGTGGTCATTGTATTGCTGTCCAAATTGGGATTCTGGCAACCCGGGCCCGAGTTGCCATATCTCGAAAAGGAAACAAGCAACCTAGGCCTATGAAAATAAACTCAAAATAAGTAGAATTTGAGTAGAATGAACATTTTATGTAATTTAGAACATTTCCAATAAGTTATGTAGTGATGAAGATTTAAGTAAAATCCAGACTTGTCTCTTAATTTTTTCCAGAACTGTATATCTGTCTATCCAGGGTTAATAAACAGCCTAGACTCTGTAAACGGGCATGTTGCTAGTAACAATGGGCCCCTTCGTTTACGTACCCTTTACTTTCATACAAGTTTAGGGGGCCTAGGCTGTGTATACTATTAACACCTGATTTTATTTTCAAAACACACACACAATAACGACAGGTAGGGGATTGTGAGGAGATGGTATTCACCAGAATTACTCACTGGCTTCCACCTTTAACAAAATAAAACTAGCCCAAAGTTGCTGATAAAAAGCAGACATGGCAACCCTGCTCCTTTCTACACCCTGTCCACCTGCAAGTCAGTGTTGAAGGATTTAGGCCAAACCTTGTGTGAAAAGACCTTTTGTCCGAAGGCCCATTGACATGTATATCATCTCCACACACACACACACACACACACACACAAGAAAGAAAACACACACACACACAAGAAAGAAAACACACACACACACACACACACACACACACACACACACACACACACACACACACACAGTTCCACATCAAAAGGAGAGAGGAGGGGTTCACAGATTAAAATACAAGAAACATTTAAACCAGTGTTGCCATGTCTGCTTTTTAAAACCATTTTTGGCCTGTTTTAGCACATAGCCTCAAACACAGGTATTTAGGGCTATGTGCAAAACAATTATCGCTTCTTTTGGGCCTGTTTTTAAAGGCCTAGTTACTTGTTTATTTAAATCTGGCAACATTGAGTGAGTGACTGTGTGTGTGTGTGTGTGTGTGTGTGTGGGGAGGGGTCACAGATCAAAATAGGAATAGCTTTATAACGGAGGCCGGGGTATAGTAGGTGAATATGAAAGGAGGAGATTAAGCTCCAGGTTAGATGAATGGGAGTGGATGGGCTTTGGCACATTGTGCTTCCAGGGAGTCAGTCGCATATGAAAAGGTTTCAGATGGGTCGGTAGTTTGGGGTAAACGGGGGGGAAAACTGTGACCATTTGCACTGACCAGCAGCTATTGAGCACTGCTGTAAGGCCTTTATATCCACAGTTAAAATGATCACACCAAGCATGTTGACTGTAACACTGTTATAAAGAACTACATTTCTTTGCCCAATTAAATGTTTCAAACTTAAATAGTTTTTGTGCCTTTTTACAACCGTGCCTTAACATTACTATATACCATAGTCTGTGTGAATACTCTATTCTGATTGGCTGGAGAACATTCCATGAAGGCCGCTGCGCGTCGGACAGTTCTCGCCTCCACGGTGTCCATTAACCCCTGATACCTGGACACCTCTTCGGGCATTAACCCTTACATATATTTAACAATGTCTATTTATTATCTATTTTATTGCTATTTACATTTACCTTCATTTTAATGTCCTGAAAGAAAGAAAGAAAGAAAGAAAGAAAGAAAGAAAGAAAGAAAGAAAGAAAGAAAGAAAGAAAGAAAGAAAGAAAGAAAGAGAGAGAGAGAGAGAGAGAGAGAGAGAAAGAAAGAAAGAAAGAAAGAAAGAAAGAAAGAAAGAAAGAAAGAAAGAGAGAGAGAGAGAGAGAGAGAGAGAGAGAAAGAAAGAAAGAAAGAAAGAAACATTTATACTTGGAGTATCTATAGCTTAAGTACATGGGATTGTGAAAATTCCCAGACAAGGGCAACGGAGGTCAATGAGCTCAGACTTTAAGAAGAGAATTCACAACTTGCCAATCGTTAGCGGCAACTAAGTCTGTTCCGTCCTGTTCTATAGAGGGACATGGTTACAGTAACTATGACGTGAATGTCTGTGTCTGCGCACGCACACACAGACACACATGCAGTCTCTTTCACACAAACACACACACAGTCTCTCTCACACACACACACACACAAACAAAGTCTCTCTCACGCACGCACACGCACACGCACACGCACAAGCACACGCACACACACACACACACACCCTGTCCGACTACCCGAAAATGGAGACTGCCGATTCAGGGAGCTCCAGTCTTCCCGTCGTGGCCGAAAAAGTGCAAAGAACACACCAAACCGACTGTTGCCTTTCTGTACGCTCTGCGCTTGCGCGGGACGTAATGTCTCCATAACAGCAGGCGGCACTAATCTGTATTGTGGCCCGAAAAAATACGGAAGCCGGAAATGATGGGACGGCTCTCTAGACCATAAACATAGATAGAAATACGTATGGACCATAAAGGCACCATATATAGCAGAGAGTGTCGAGCATGGTGTCAAGCAGTCAACAAGGGTTGATGCATGTGAGTACTCGCTGAACGAAACAAACAAACATATTAAAACGATGGCTAACTGTTGTTAGCTGTTTGTGCTACCCGCCTCACTTCCGGGCTTCACTGATTCGCTAGCCCTCCACCAATCAAATTGCTCCAACTGAAAGAGCCGTCCCATCATTTTCGGCTCAAAAGAAGCCCGACGACATCTACAACGACCGATTTCACGGCACACACCAAACAGATTCGTGTCTCCAAGCCCTCCCGACTCTACGACGGCGATTATCGGGCCGGTGTGTCCTGGCCTTTAGATGACTGGGCTTAAGTCCAGGCAGACTGTGTTAACGTCACTGACCCGCAGACACATTCAGAACTAGTGACACGTCATGTGTTGAAGAAAATGGCATTTAAACAATTTTTTTATTACCTCAAGACTTCCAGAAAAAGAGTGATGAATTTCCACCAGCAGTTGACTGTAAATTCTAATAAATAAATGTATTAATGTCAAAGTGATAATTCTGTACTTGGTTTGAATTAGTGACGGTAAAAACCTTGTTATTAAATAAGGCTATGAAAATTCAAGTAAAACATGTCATTACATCATCATTTAAATCTAATCACACTCTACCTATACCCCTTATACATACATCTAGCTAAGAAACATTGTGTTTTATTATTAGAAAGAAAGTATTATTTATTTTAACGAGATATTTAATGGCATTAGCACTTACATCATCATAAGTTACTGCGAACCTTTTATAGTAAAATTTTTTTTTTATACATACTGCAAGAGATATATTGTTGTGGAAACTACAACTACTGCCACAGACAGCTTAGCATCAGCTAATGTCCACACTCAGTTAACTTGGGACATTCTAATCAAACAGGGAACAGATCAAGCGTGTTTCAAAGGCCTTCCAATCAAGCAAAACCTGTTGACTAAACACTCAAGAGTGTGTTAGATGTGTGTGTGTGTGTGTGTGTGTGTGTGTGTGTGTGTTAAACACTCAGTGTGCGGCCAGTTCCTTTAATTAATCCCATTCACTTTGAGGAGCGTCTGGATTAAACATTAAAGAACAATATGGCACCGGGCCGTTGGACCTGTTGACCTTGTTGAGGTATTTATAATCTCTAACCTCATGATGATATTCTGTAAGTAAAACTATTGAGTGAGACTGTATGTAAATTAAGAGTGAAACTGGAAAATGTTGATTCCTTGCACTGGAAGCACTGGTGAAGCACTTTACAAACCGCTACCTGTCCGTACTGTGTGTGTGCGCTGAAAAAAAAAAGCTCTGTAAACTAGTATTTAAACAGTATTATTGTTACATTTTTGCAGATTATACATTTTTTTCCACAGCACACTGAGTACGCACAGGTAGCAGATCATGAGGAGATATTCACTGATTTTGACAAAGTGATTTTGACAACAAGCGTTCTCCAGAATCACTGACTCCACCTTTAACAATTAATCCAGTTAAACTTGCAGTTATAAAGCAGAAACTCATTGATTTCTGTCAATGCATAGACAAAAAATTAACCCTAACCTAGCAACTATCAATGTTCTGACTGTTATGACAACTGTATCAGGCAGACGTCATCAGCGGATTAAGCTAACGTTACACTACATGAGCTAATGGGGTGGTGCTATCTTTGGCCGTCTGCCTGGTGTGTCCACTTGACTCACTGGAAGTCTAGAAGCTTTTAAAAGGTCTTAGAGACACAGTTGGTGGGAAGTGGCCATGAGAATGATACCTTAGCTTAAAGTGGAAATGAAACAGTAGATTTAGTAGGTTTAATCACTCACGAACGAACGAACGAACGAGGATACTCACTGTAAAAATCCTTATAACTTTAAGTAATCGTTGAATATACAATTTTTTTTTCAAAATTACTGTCTACACACATAGCCTGCGTTCCAATCCCCATACCTCCCTACTATTTAGTACACCAGAAAAAGATTTAGGATGTCCCAATACATGCACCTCAATTGTAGTATGCTGAAAATACATACATGGCGCCGTACTAACTCCAATAGCATTTTTGAGTATTCGTCTTTATTCTTGACATTTCTCGACATCATGAAAAAAAAAAATCTTCCTTATCTGATTTTTTTTCTCTCTCTCCTGTGGCCCTAAAACTCTTCTGTATGTAGTGTAGTAAAAAGAAAGAGTATGTGAATTGGAACACAGGGATAGTTTCATACCATCTACAAAGACATTAGACTGTTTCATCATCTGTTTCTCCACTGCTTTTATATTTCACAAAGCAGTAAAACAGGTGATTGCATCCTTGTGCATAACAAGCAGAGAAAACTACAGTTCACTACCATTTCCTTCCCTTTTTTTCCCTCTTATTTTTTACTTTTTTCTTTCATTTAAAAAAAAAACTTTTACAGGGACAGCACAACATTTAAAAACAATGCACCAGAGTTAGCTATTTGCTAATAATTTGCATCTGCAGTTGCATTTATAGGACGTCACCTGTCAGCCATGATTTTTATACTCTCCCCTAGAAAGCCCACTACTCCAATATTTCACAAAACAATTGTAGAAAAGGGTGATTGCATCCTAGTGCATAACAAGCAAATCAAACTACAGGTTCACCATGATTGGAGCCCTCACCTGTCTCCTCTCGCGTCGGGACAGTGGATGTCCGTTCAGCACTGTCCATAACATCCGTCCCGCTATAGTGGTGTCTATCCAGAGCAGCCTGAAGCCGTGGTAGTAGTGTTTCACCTCGTCCACAAACCACTGTCTGACTGTCCGTCTCACCACCACCGCGTCCACCAATGGGCTGTACACCGGCCCCCCTTCCTCCAACTTCTTACTCTTGTCCTTCAAAGAACGTAGGGATTTTTCGACTTTAGAATCGTCCCACCTGCGATTTGAGGTGTGTATCCACCTAAGGGCTCCGGCGGGGTGTGTGTGTGTGTGTCGCGGTCGTGCTACTGTCCACAGGGGTCCCGTGGTGATGGCGGGGTGAGGGGGAGAAGGGGAGGCACCCAAAACGAAAGCACAGTAGAGCGGCTGTGGTTGTTGGTCGGAGAGAGGGACAGAGAAAGCGTCTGATATCGGGAGGGAAGGAGAGAGGGAGAGGACCGCGGAAGAGCTGCCGAATCGGACCCCATCGAGTCTATAAGGAGAGAATAGGAAAGAGATGATTAGGATACACAGTTTATATTAAATAAAAAGTATTGTTTGAATACAAAATATTGAATTTAAATAAAAGACAAACTGACAGCTAATCTTAAAGGTGGAGTCAGTGATTCTGGAGAACGCTTGTTGTCAAAATCAGTAAATATCTCCTCACGATCAGCTTCCTGTCTAAACCGTTTGTTTGTGCTGAAGACAAAACTGGTGTTTATACACACTAGGCTTTGTAAATGGGCATGTTGCTAGCTATGGTGGCCCCCTCTTTGTTTATATACCAGATAGAGCCTTGGCTGTGTATTAACACCAGATTTGCAGAAGTGCACACACAGTACAGACAGGTAGCAGATAGTGAGGAGATATTCACTGATTTTGACAAAAAGTGATTTTGAAAACAAGCATTCTCCAGAATCACTGACTCCACCTAATAATGCTTTAATTTATTACATAAAAGCATCAACCAATAAACTACAAAGCTTATAAGACCTTACGTCAAGTTTCAAAATGTTACATTATGCTGCACAGTAGACCTTGAGTTTTCCATATTATAGAAGTAACTGTCAGATGTGAAGGTTTTGCAGGCTCTGTGTTAAGCCCCTCGTTTTAAAGATAATTTTTTCTGCATTTTCAAGCTTTATTAGACCGTACAGAGTTGCAATGGGGAGAGAGAGAGAGAGAGAGAGGGGGAGAGAGAGAGAGAGAGAGGGGAGAGAGAGAGAGAGAGAGAGACAGAGAGAGAGAGAGAGGGGGGATGACCTGCAGTAAAGGTCCACGGGTCGGATTTGAACCCTCGACCACTGCAACGAAGGCCGGAGCCAATATGGTACGCGCTCTATCCACTACACCACCGGAGCGCCCTTAAGCGCCTCGTTTAAGTGGCTTACTTACTTCTGACTGGAGAGTCTGAGCGCTGTGCATTTGAAACAGGAACCATCTTGTACTTTCCCTGGAAGAAAGAAAAAAGAAAAAACCAACAACACGTGAGCAACTGTGTCCTGAAAACCAGCCATTTAGACAGACAGGGACACAAACAGAACACGGCCAGGGATTTACACTGAGCTACTGTCTAATGCTCAATCAATATCCTTTATTTAACCAAGGCAAATTCATTGAGGCAAGTTTATTTCTAAAGCACATTTCGGACACTAGGCCATTCAAGGTGCTTTACAGATGCAAAAACAAAATACATCAAGAACAGAGCACACATTAAAAAAAGCGAATGAGAAACATGAATGTAAATAAAACATAAAATAATTAAAACATTTGAAAATAATAAAAATAAATAAAAAAATTAAATTACAGGTTAAAACGGAAACAGTAAAGTCTTCAGACCTGATTTAAAAGAGCCGAGTGTTGAAGCGGACCTCAAGTCCCCTGGAAGTTTATTCAAGAGCTTGGGTGCATTAAAACTGAAGGCTGCCTCTCCCTGTCTAATCCTTACTTGAGGTTAAAATCTCTTTTCTAAGAATGACCTGGCCAAGTAAGCGAGGCTAATTGATGAAAAAAATAAGCACAACCAACACAGTCGAACACTATTCTCATTCATACACCACATTCAGCATCCAATTAATATACAATCCTAGATCAGGGACAAGGATACAGAAGTTAAAAATGAATACAGTTAAAAGTGAGAATATTAAATAATAAATTGGGACGCTCCATTGCACCATATAGGCTCAGTCGTTGTCACAGTGGTCGCGGATTCAAATCCGACCAGTGGACCTTCACTGCAGGTCATCCCCCCCTCTCTCTGTCTCCCCATTTCAACTCTGTACTATCTACACTCAACAAAAATATAAACGCAACACTTTTGTTTTTGCTCCCATTTTTCATAAGATGGATTTAAAGATCTAAAATTCATTCCAGATACACAATTGTACCATTTCTCTCAAACATTGTTCACAAATCTGTCTAAATGTGTGATAGTGAGCACTTCTGCTTTGCTGAGATAATCCATTCCACCTCACAGGTGTGCCACATCAAGATGCTGATCTGACATCATGATTAGTGCACAGGTGTGCCTTAGACTGTCCACAATAAAAGGCCACTCTGAAATGTGCATTTTTTGCTTTATTGGGGGTCTGGGGACTCAGAACCAGTCAGTATCTGGTGTGACCACCATTTGCCTCATGCAGTGCAACACATCTTCTTCGCATAGAGTTTATCAGATTGTCAATTGTGGCCTGTGGAATGTTGGTCCACTCCTCTTCAATGGCTGTGCGAAGTTGCTGGAGACGGCTTATGGTGGAGAAATGAACATTCAATGCACGAGCAACAGATCTGGTTGACATTCCTGCTGTCAGCATGCCAATTGCACGCTCCCTCAATGCTTGTGGCATCTGTGGCATTTTGCTGTGAGACAAAACTGCACATTTCAGGATGGCCTTTTATTGTGGACAGTCTAAGGCACACCTGTGCACTAATCATGATGTCAGATCAGCATCTTGATGTGGCACACCTGTGAGGTGGGATGGACAATCTCAGCAAAGCAGAAGTGCTCACTATCACACATTTAGACAGATTTGTGAACAATGTTTGAGAGAAATGGTAGAATTGTATATCTGGAATGAATTTTAGATCTTTAAGTCCATCTCATGAAAAATGGGAGCAAAAACAAAAGTGTTGCGTTTATATTTTTGTTGAGTGTAATAACGCTTGAAAAATAGCAAAAACAAAAAAAATCTTTAAAAAAAAAAAAAAAAAAATATCTTAGAAGCTATAACCAAGAGGACTATCTTCTCTGTCCTTTAACATTGCTTTGATTTCCCCTAAAGTTAAGAGCAAATCATTCTCCTATGCCACATTATTTCTGTATGCACTGACTGACCCAGTGTTGACAGCAGCACATTCACACAGAGCTTTGAACCTGTTTATGTAACAACCTGAAGTCCCCTTGTGATGTCTGTGATGCTGCTGTTTCTAGGAATATGTAACACATGGGGTCTGATGTCTTTTTATAGGCTTTATTAATTCCATTATCACATAAAAGCATTGCGCTAACGTTATACGCCATATCTCTTGAATAATCACTTGAAAGGCTAGGGTTTCTATTGAAATATACACCAGCCACAGTCACCCTCACTCGTCACTTCTTAACACTTTTAGCATTGCTAGCTGTGCCACTTTATTATTGGTTTACTATTGTATTATTTATAGCTGGTTGGTTGTTTGGTGGTCCTTTTATTGTCATGCCAAAATAACAAAAACGAATCCTGACATTTTGTTATGTTTTATAATTGAAATTGTTTTGTCTAATGTTTGTCTGTTTTGCAATGTGCTGGAGAGGACAAAATGTATATTGTTTTTTATGTATGCAATGCATGTATGCAAATAAAACTGGTTTTATTAGCCATTTTCATATTTCTATAACCTATTCAAAGCATTATTTTTGCAGCTGAATATTTTGTCTGTGATTTCTCAGTAAGGATTCCTGCCAATCAAATGAAGTGGATTTATCACTCCACTGACACGATATTCACAACCTCTGAGAGGCCAGCTGTGGGGCTGAACTACCCTGGAGGTCTTTCTCTGTTTCTCTTCCCGTCTCTCCTTCCCCTCTCTCTTTCCCTCTCTCTCTCACTCCTTTCCCCAATCTTTTTTTTTCTCTCTCTCTCTCCCTCCCTCTTTCTCTATCCCTATCTCTCACTCCTTCCCCCTCCCTCCCTCCACCTCCCTTCCCCCTCTCTCTCCTTCCCTCCTCCACCCTCCTCGGTCCTTCCCCCTATCTTTTTTCTTCTCTCTCTCTCTCCCTTCCCCCTCTTCCCCTCTCCTCGCCCCTCCCTCTCTCTCCCTCCCACTCTCTCTCTCATGCATATATAAAGGGGCGGAGTGGTGAGATAATTCTAACCAATCAAATCACAGAACATGGCTTGGTCCCGCCCACAATCTACTCGTCACATGGCCGATTGCAGTGAGTGATTGCAGTGAGGCCTGGTTGAGGTTTGAACATGACAGGCAGAGTTTACTGGAACACTGTAACCTTTGTAGTTAAGCGGCCGGTAACTGTTGTACGGAAAGAAAAATCTGGAAATACATTAGATTAGCTTAACATACAGGGAGGGAGTAGGGTGTGTGTGTGTGTGTGTGTGTGTGTGCGTGCGTGTGTGTGTGTGCCTCACTGTACAAGCAGCTACACATGGATATTTCCTCTGTGGTTTTTGTTACAGTTATGGTAGCCATTTCAACCCTCTTTTAGTCCAAGAAAAGCCATATTCGTTGAAGAAATGTAACTAATTTATAATAATATAAATTGATTGCACAGCTATTATTGTTATACTACATTGAGAATGTATAAAGTATTTAGTGCACTTCTTTACTCGTTACCTTGACTGTCTTTTATGTTTGATAAATCAATGGCGTATAAAAGTACTTCTATATTTTACTGTTATGGTTTTACATACAAGTCTCTTTCAATACAAGAAAAGTCACATTACATAGATTGTACTAGCTGCACAGCTATTGTTTTTATGCTACATTCATTTGCAATGTATTTAGTGTTTGATTTGTTCACTTGAGTTGTTACCTTGACTGACTTCAAATAAAACAATGATCTATACAAGTATTTTTATATCTTAAATTACAATCGAGATACTCTACAGTTATAAAATCTGTTCTCTATCAATATTCACTTCTATGGCACTACACAGATATAGAAGAACTCAGTTGCCTGTGGTATATCATGTGTTGTGTTGTCATAAACTGTGGACGCCTAATAAATGACCGTATGTCTTGCATAACGTGTTGCGCACTAAGATATGGTGGCATGAATACCTAACCTTGGAGGGAATGTTAAAGTCAAGTCGGTGTGTTTGTTTTGTTTGCCTCCTACAATCTTACAGAATATGACACACTCTATTCTTAGGCCTTGGATTCAAATAATTGAAAATTCTTGTAATAGATAGTTTTTACTCACAACTTTTCTATCAGTTTCTGCATGATAATGGAGGAGATCGTGAGACAAGCCCAAAAAATCTAATTCAAGCAAAAGCAAAATAAAAAGTGATAGTATCAACAACAACAAAACAATCTCTGTTTCTGTTCTCTGTGACAGTTTTTATCACATTCAGATCAATGTCCCAATTCTACACACGTTGTCATTAAAGCTCTAGAAACTATCTATAAACTAGAAGTTCATGTATAGGCCCTTGTTTTCATAAATTCGGGAAAAGTTTCACACACTATCCATTTAATAAATGATTTGCATTATTTAAAGTTAGTATTCAATGGTCATATCTTGTTTTATGATGCATGTCTTGTCCACAGTTAGCCAACTTTAGCATTACTGTTGCATTTTATAAATCAATCTATAGGATTATTACCACCAGGCCATTTTGGTGTTGGGTAGGACTTTGTTTACTTCGTTCAAATCAAACTAGGAGTGGTTTTAGGAAAGGAGGTCATGCTAAGGTCATGGCCCTTCCCCCCGCTCTGTTTCAGTTTCTACCATAGCAGTCACTAGCTCATGTGTGACCGGCAGCCTGCAAGCCCTAATTTAGAAGAAATAGTCTTAAAATAGAGTCTTGTTAGGACATAAATCAAATTAAATGTTGCTGCCATTTTTTTTTGTCATTCAGATCAATGTTCAATTTAAAAGGTTCAGTTGTCCTCAAGATGTTGTCAGTGTAACATCTTGAGGACCATAACAGTTTCTACCATAACAGTCACTAGCTCGTGTGTGACTGGCAGCCTGCAGCATGCTAGCAGCTAGCAGCTACATGCTAGAATGATTGTGTAATAATAATACTTCCTCATTCACAGTGTGATTCAGCATATCAGTAAACAGACCTGGAGCCAGTTCTCAGAAAAGCTTCTCTAGTGAGGTTGAGTAGAGGCCACGCAGCAACCCGTTTACACACAGATATAAAGCTAAAACAACCCATACATCCATGCTGTTTTTAAAGGAATACTTCACCCATACGGAACCGGAGTTCAATCATTATGAAATCACTATTATAATGTAGTGAATGAGGTTTTACTTCCCTCAGTCTTCCCTTAGTCTTCCCTTGGCCCAGCTGTCCTGTTAATCCTAACACTACATTTTCCCATGTGTGATGTCACACATGGGAACATGTAGAGACCATAAAACAATCTTTCTCTACATCTAGGGCCAGTTGTAACGGTGAATGGTGCAGGTTAAGGTTATGGTCCGATAGCAATAGCTCCGGTTAGCATGAAGACTTGGTATAGGCAACTCGTGGGATTCTTCTCACCGTACTTTTATTACACATTGACCATATCAAGCCAGGTCTCTACGGCACTATATCTATTAAGCATACAATGCGATCGAGAACATAGTCCGAAAGTCCGGCCTACACCAACTCCTTACAAAATAAACCATATAAAAACGGAGACTTCACTGGTAGACTGCATAGTTACTCGTAGCAGAGTGGAGGAGCACATGCACTTCTTTATCATGTTCAACATTAAATTGCACAACAAACAAAGGGAGGCGCCACCTGGAGCAACATGTTATAAAACTGACTGTTACACTATGCAAGATTGCTTACTTCCCAAACTATTTTATATATATATATATATTCGTTTTATTTCAAATGGCCATAGGAAACCGAGGTAACATGGACTCAAAACAAGTGTTATTATTATTATATATATACATTGTGTACTTGAGCAAGGCACTTAACCCCAAACTGCTCCAGGGGCGCTGTGTATGGCTGACCCTGCGCTCTGACCCCCTCTGAGGTGTGGTAACTTGAGAGGAGATATGCGGGGAACGAATATCGATGTACCTTGTGTGTAAATTGACTAACACTAGAAACTTAACTTGACTAAATACCAAATGATCAATAGAAACACGATACATAGAAAACACATTACTCTAATCGAAACAGCTCGACTACTTTTTCCAGGATAACTAGTTAAATGGTTTGGCTGGTTTTCTAAAGCTTTCAAACACAAACAGAAACACACTGCATGCTATTAAGCTTCAGGATGGGGCTCTCAAATTACAAGGAACTCTTTTTTGTGCCACTAAATAATTAAGTTTTTGGGCCAAACTCTGTCATTCTGAAAGCAGGTAAATGACTGATGATTGATAGCAACCGCAGTGCATTTTTCAGGCTGTTGGGCGGGACTACTTTTTTGTATTCATTGATTAACTGACATTTGATTAAATAAAACATTTAAATGCTAGTACGTCTATGATTTTCATTTAACCATACTTGTAACCATCTTACAAAAGCAATAGCTCACTTCAGTCTGAGAAATGTGCTCATTATACCACAGTGAAGGGGGTTGCTGTGTTGTCAGGTTAAATGACAGTGGTCCCAGCTTGAAAAAATTACATAAAATTAATAAATAAATAAATATGTTGTTGCCTATGCCAGTGCTTCTCAAATGGTGGGGCGCGACCCCCTGGGGGGTCGCGGTGGGGTCTCAGGGGGGGCGCGAGCGGCAGGGGGGACTTCGTGTTTTTTTTCTTTTTTTTTTTCTTAAATAAACATTATACCAAGGGTCAGAAGTGTAACAGAATTTATATCTTACAAAGAAAGGGAGTATCCACTCATTGGACAGAATGCTGTCAACATCTTACTACCCTTTGCCACATCCTATCTGTGTGAGATGGGCTTTTCCACTGTTGCTGCACTCAAGACAAAGTACAGGTCCCAGCTTAACATTGAGCAAGAGTTAAGAGTAGCAGTATCAAGTTTGAAGCCCAGATTTGGAATGATGTGCACTGCAAAGAGGGCTCACTGCAGCCACTAAAATACAGAGCAAATTGTATTTTTGTGTATTATAAGCAGAATGTGTTCATATAAAACAGACAAATAGGGAAATAAGTTCAAAATAATTGTGAAGGTGAATTTAGTTATATTAAAAAAGCTCAAACTGATGTAGCTGCCAGTTTCAAATAGTTCAGGGTTCAAGGCTTTTTTAATGTCTTGTGTTATGTTCAGGGAAAGTATGCAAATTGTACATTAAATATTGTTGCAAATGTTGCACACAAAGAGTAATGTTTATTTTTAAGTCATATATATTTTTGAAAGGGAATAAGCTGATGAAGCTGACTGACAAGTGACCAATGTTTACTGTTTAAAAATGTTATTAATTAAATGAAAACCCCAGTGAATCATTTGCTCTTGTTTCTGTGTTTTGAGATTCACACAGACTGAACGGTCTTGTTTAAATGTTACAAATTGAGTTAATAAACTTGGAAATTGTTTTAAGATGTTGCAGATGTCAGCAAATTTTATTAATCTATTTTAATAATAAGGTGATTGTATGCAGAATGCTGGTGCTAGCAACTCAAACTCATATATAACTCTTATACAGATAAATAAATAAATATTAGCAGGTTCTCAATAGTATTTCAATTTAGGGGGGTCGCGAAAAAATTTCAGTCTCCTAGGGGGGGCATGACAGAAAATAATTGAGAAGCACTGGCCTATGCCACCATCACACACCACTAATAATGCATCATAGCATTACCACTAATGCACTTTCACGTTATTGTATTGACTGACTGACTGACTGACTGACTGACTGATTACATTTATTTCAGACAAATCAAAAATACAAAACAGAATTAAAAGCATGAAAATACAATCAACAAAAATTCAAATTATTATACAAAAAATTCAAATAAACAAATGACACATATTGAATTGATCATATGCCTGAAAAGGAGTAGGAAGAAGTATTGAAGCGCTGATAGAGATAACGTTATATAATCTTTACAACTTCAGTGCTGACCGAGCGACCTGTGTAGCAACGTTAGCACAACGGCTAATCATCACGTTAGCGCACCACACACACACACACACACACACACACACAGGTCAATGTTCAGATGATTTGGCAGAAGCTAAAGCCCTTTGGAAAGCTCTTGGTTACTTTTACTATGGGATTTAAGATGAAGATTTTCTATATTATAATATATTATATTATTATATCATATCATATCATATCATATCATATTATATTGTATTGTATTGTATTGTATTGTATTGTATTATATTATATATAGTCAGGTGATTATTACAGCTGGCCCGACTCTAGCGCTTATTTAGTATCAATCTGTATTTCATCGCACACTTTTGATTTTGTTCACTCAGCATAATTTTATTGCCTGGCACCGCCCGCCCGCCTACCTACCTACTTCCACACAATTTTCATTTCCCTTCAGTAGTCTTATGTTCAAATGAAATGAAGTATGATGGTCTGGTAGGACCAGGCTACAGTTGTACAGCTCCTATTTAAAAAAAAAGACAATAGCACATATGTATCTGTCATAATATGTAATTGTGAATAAATATTGTATTACTATTCTTTAAAATGCCTTTTACTTAAAATCTCTACGTTTATGTTAATATGTAAATATTAATAAATACGTATATGATTGTGTGTATGGTCTGACCACAACAAATTCCATTATACGTGAGAACATAGCTGGAAAATAAAACTGATTCCGATTACTAATAACTCAATTAAATAGGAGGTTAAAAGTCCAAGGACTGCTTGTTAGTATGTGTGGAAAATATTCACACGCACCTAAATTAAACGGTGGTGTTCCCCCCTCAATGGTCCCGGAATACGTAGTGCCCAGTTATAATGGGCTCTGACCTTCACCAGGGGAAGAACCGCAATTTGTCTGATAATCTGGGACCGAAGCCAAAAACACACTCAGCCCGCCCAATGCAGACAGACAAATTCATTTTATGCTTTCTATTATTTCTATTAACCCTCCCCTGGCTTTGTTTTGGTTTTTTGGTTTGTTTTTGAAACTTGGCGGCTGTTGCCTATACAATTGGCCGGGTTATTTTGAAGTCTTCTGAATTTCACCAGCAACTTCTAGCACCTATAATAAAGGCGGCTTTTTGTTACACAGGAGGCCGGCACCTTTTCGCCGTCTTCACTCCATTCAAACGCCGTTTTTCCAATTTGATCGTGCTGACAAACCAGGATAAATAGTTTCTTATTTGTGCTTTCATCCTTGACAAAAGGCTCAAAATTGTGTTTTCACCCCAACACAGTTGGTGCCCAGGTTATTTTACAGGGTTGAAGACAGGCTTTTCCGGTTGTCAGTCCGCAAAGTGTTGCCCCCCAAAGGTCAATGTCAAAAAATTTTCAACCTAAATGGTGTTGATGTGTTGGTAGGGATACCAGTGTGTGGGTATATGTAGATATTGAGAAATAGGTTGGTGTGTGTGTACAGACAGCCAAACTTAAAACACCCAAACTGATGTAAAAGCTCAATTTGAAAGCAATAAAATCTGTAAAACGTATCTTTCAAACCATAGCCATGTTGACAGACAATAAAGTAATGATATTAGGCCATCCCAAACTTAAGACCCAAAATTACCTTTTACCCCCACTTAGCTGAATTATTCTTTACTTCACCTTTACTGATAAGTCAAAATGCTCCCCAAAACAAAACAAGAAACCTGTTTTTTATAATTTTGTAATTTTTAGAGTTGCAGACCTAAACATAAAAAAAAGGCAACCATGAAGGTTAGGGTCATGGATCCTAGGGTTGTGTCGTGTGTTTGTTGTGAATATTGTGTGTGCGTATGTGTGTGTCTTTGTGTGCTTCCATATATGCAGCTAAAGGTGCTTTGGGGCTTTCAGGGGCGCTCCCCAGCATGCACAAAGCTCCTACCTTCCAAAACGGGGGGGGGGTGTGGGGGGGTGTGGGTGTGTGTGTGTGTGGTGGGGTGTGTGTGTGTGCATGCCTTCTGCAAACCTCTTACATCCTTTGAAGGATCCCCCTTCATCTGCAGGCTATAAAGTGCCGATGAAGTGAAAACAAAAACAGTCGGGTTTGTTTACACATACCCCATCAAGTTTAAGTAGGGTAAGTGCACAACCCATTTCGCCAGACACCACACACACACACACACACACACACACACACACACACACACACACACACACACACACACACACACACACACACACACCACACCACACCACACACAATCAATATAAATTGTTAGCCGTTCTTATGTTCGGTTGACCAATGTTTTAAGTATGGGTGTAGGGCACACTGCTCATTTACAGCATGCCAAGCATTACCAATGTCACAGACACTTTTCAAAAATTGCCAGAATGTGTTCCTCTTCCATTGAATGTCTTTTTCTCTCTCTCCCTCTCTTTCCTCAACCACACACACCCTCAGCTCACACACAAACCACTACACCCACTCACTCACACACTCACCCCCCTCCTCTCTCCACACACACACACACACACACACACACACACACACACACACACACACACACCACACACCTTTGGGAGTGTCAGTGAACTTTGGGTGACGCCACCTGAAAGCCCCAAAATAGCCCTTTAGCTGCATATATATCTATTCTAGCCTCTTCTACTGTTCGATTTATGTTTTTTGTGATATAAAGTTGTTGTTTCTCAAAAACAAAAAGTTGATCATTAATAGATCCTATCTAGTAAACAGCCACACAAAAAATCCCCGTGCATCTATCGTATGAAAAGTGTTTCAGTTATTATTATTTTTGTATATAAAAAGTTAATTTCATCACAAACTAGCCTGAAAAGGGTTAAAAAAATAAAAAAAAATATCAAATATGTATGTAGCCAAGTGGGGTGAATGGTTTAAAAAAAGTAAAAAAAATTTTGTATAAGGTTTATATGGTTAATTGGGAGTGCTTGCCAGGTCTCCTGTGAACAATTTATTTGCATCTGAGCATGAAAACAAACATTAAATGTTTTTGTGTGTAAATCATTCATATGCCCTAGACTCTATTATTCCACTTAAAAAAATCAACTCTGCTTATTATATAAAAAAAATCATTTTCTTCGTTTTTAGGGGGAAAAAATACTGACTTTGAAAAAAAATATTTTAAGCATTAAAGAAATGAAAATCAACTAATATTAAATATGTATGTACAGAAGTGGGGTGATGGTTTATAAAAAAAAGTAAAAAAAAATTATTGTATAAGGTTTATATGGAGTTAATTGGGAGTGGTTCTTGTGCAGTCCTCCTGTGTAACAATTTATTTGTCTGATGAAAAAAAATGCTCAAATGTTTTTGTGTGTAAATCATTCATATGCCTAGACTCTAGTTATTCCACCTAAAAAAATAACTCTGCATCTATTATATAAAAAAAATCATTTTTAGTTTTAGGGGGAAAAAATACTGACTTTGAAAAAAATCATTTAAGCATTAAAAAATAAAATCAACAATATTAAATATGTATGTACAGAGAAAGTGGGGTGATGGTTTATTTAAAAAAAGTAAAAAAAAATTATTGATAAGGTTTATATGGCATTAATTGGGAGTCTCTTCGAGGTCTCCTGTGTAAAATTATTTGATTAGATAAAACTAAAAGTCAAATGTTTTTGTGTGTAAATCATTCATATGCCCTAGACTCTAGTTATTCCACCTAAAAAAATCAACTCTGCATCTATTATATAAAAAAAAATCATTTCTTAGTTTTTAGGGGGAAAAAAATACTGACTTTGAAAAAAACAATCATTTTAAGCATTAAAAGAAATGAAAATCAATAATATTAAATATGTATGTACAGAGAAAGTGGGGTGAATGGTTTATAAAAAAAAAGTAAAAAAAACATTATTGTATAAGGTTTATATGGCAGTTAATTTGGAGTGGCTTCTTGTGGCCGCAGGTCTCCTGGAAAAAAAGTTAGGGTGGCACAAGGGTTAATACAACAAGCAAACTATATAGACATTATTGTTGTATTACCTCAATAGCATTGTATTCTTTTTTTTTTTTTTTTTGCATTTTCAATCTTTATTAGATAGTACAGAGTTGAAATGGGGAGACAAAGGTCCACGGGTCGGATTTGAACCCACAACCACTGCAACAAAGGCCGGAGCCAATATGGTACACACTCTATCCACTATGCCACCGGAGCACCCAATAGCATTCTATTCTAATGTCCTTCAAAACCACTCACTGACGGCTGTCCAACACACCAATATATTGTATTTAACAAGAGACATTTCAACTACATATACAGTATGCTTAATAGCTATCTATGGTTATATCTTTCTATTAATAAGGACCACTTTAATGCACCAAGCAAACTATAGACATTATTTTTTTATTTCCTAGATAGCATTGTATTCTAAAAAAACACTTAATGACAGCTTTCAGTCACCTAAATATTGTATTTGACAAGAGACATTTATTTATATGCCTTAAATGCTTAAGATATATCTATGGTTATACAACATATAACTATGCAATGCTTATCAAAAACATCTGGTGGTGGAATCAAATTATAGAGTAGGTCTGGTCTGGAGAAACACCTTGTTTTACCGATGTCCAGAGTTCAAGACAAGTCACTGGAGAGATAAGTTTGTATAAATAGAATAAAGATGGAGATGAGAAAATGTAATGAATCAAGTCATGTGTTCTGAAAAAATGAATTGGGAGAACGTTTCTGGTTAAAAAAATAATCTTGTTTTTGTATGGAATTATTGGAATGCCCATCAAATGAAAGTGTTTTTATCAACTTGCAACATTTTCCACAACAACAGGTATAAAGCAAGGCAAGGCAAGTTTATTTCTATAGCACAATTCAGACACAAGGCCACTCAAAGTGCTTTACAGGGGCAAGATTAAAATACATAAAACACATTATAAAACATTTAATTATTATAAAACATTTAATTCTAATAATTAATTTAAAGTATATCATATTGACTTATACTGCAAAAAACATCTGCAATACTCATGTCATTATGATTAATACTTTGTAGTTACAGCTTCACATATAAGATGTGCTTGTCATTTTCCTATGTGTAAAATCATAAAATGGATAAGTTGTGTTCTTTTCGGCTGTTAATCAGACAAAACAAGCACATAGCCATTCATGAACTACTGTGTGTTCGGCTGTGACATAAAGGTTGCTTGAGGACAGCAGCAGCTGCAGTGTGTGTGTGTGTGTGTGTGTGTGTGTGTGTGTGTGTGTGTGTGTGTGTGTGTGTGTGTGTGTGTGTGTGTGTGTGTGTGTGTGTGTGTGTGTGTGTGTGTGTGTGTGTGTGTGTGTGTGTGTGTGTGTGTGTGTGTGTGTGTACATGCTCAGACTGCAGATGTCAAGTGACTGGTAGGTAGCACAATCTAGCAAAAGGCATCTCATCTCTTGTATTTGTATCATAAAAAACTATTTTTAGCATAATATGCTCATGGTATATGAATGTAATAAAACGAAATTATAACAGTGGACATTTTATAATCATAGTGAAGTTTTGGACAATTCAAAAGATGAAGTATATATTGCATAAATACCGAAAAAATATTCTCTGCTCTGCACATAGGCTCGAGCATTTTAGCTTACACCACCATATTTAAAACATCGACAATGAACACACAACCAAGATAAACTGCATCCATGGGCTATGTAGGCTACACTTAACGAAATCAGCACATAAAAATCGCAAATAGCAAACTATCGTCTCGTTCGTGTATACTTCCTTGGATAGATAGGGATATCTTGTACTAGGCCTAGTCGCCTAGATGCTGAAATAAACAAAAATAAAATGAAACCAGTCATGTCATAACACCCACCCTCCCCGTCGCAGTCTGCAGTAGAGAATGGGGGCGCTGCAGACACACGCACAGGGAGCAGCTTGTCCTCAGATAACCCGAATCCCCAAAATGCAGGTTATGCTTTCTCCTTACTGCTGTACTCCATTTTGGACTATTACAGCTCCAACGCTACCGTTACGCCCCCCCCCCCAAAAAAAAAAACAATACTATATATCAGAATCTCGCAGACATTTGAATTATGAATAATGCTGTGGAAACATGTGAAATCATGCGCTTAACTGCACAGGACCGCGAGCAATAACAACACTGAACCTCATATACGCGACAATACGTCTATAAGCAAAGACGTAATAACTATTTTGTAGATTTGTAAATGAATTAATCCACGAAAGATATAAGGGAGTTTGCTTGTGATGCTCAGTCATGTAGTGGGAGCCTGTCACCTTGAATAACCCACCATCGTCCATTGCAAACCCAAAACAATGGCAACAAACTCTAGACCACCTGCCTCTGTAAAAACCATAACGTTACGTGAAACCCCTGTTTCGCCAACTTCTTGCATAGGCAGCCTATACATTCTATGACGCGAACATGATTTGTTTATCTTAATTTCGCCTACGCAGATATACAAAAACAGTGGGTTTTAAACACTCAACATACAAACGTAGCCATCTTACCTTTCTTGAATTCGTTCTTTAAAGACCTGGAGGTTTTCATCAAAGGCGCCCGGGTCCTCGTAAACAGGATTAACGCCATGAGGGATTTTTTTTTTCTGTCTGTCTGAAACTCAAACACTTTACAGTCAGTTAACTAGCCCCGCGCAGATAGCCCACTGCTTTCTTTTAGAGGTTTTTAAGCGGAAAATAGCCAATAACCTGGTACATACAAACACCGAAAACTTTCCTGGGCTTTTTTAAAACAAGTTCCGACACGTTTATTAACTATAAAATGGGGGAATTTGGTTACAAGTCATGCCCTTCTCTTTGCTCTCCGCCGATTGACAGCTAGCCCGACCAGAGCTCCCTGTGACGTCAATCCGCTGGTAAGAGGCGCGTGCTCGTGAAACGCGAAAGAGGACACACACCCGGTACGTTTATAAAATAAAAGCCCGTCCCTGCGTTCCAATCGGTTCCGATATATCTTTATATGCTATATATGTCCAATACCCATACTTCCATACTATTTAATATGCCAGAAAAAGATTTAGGATGTCCCAATACATGCATGTCAATTGCAGTATGCCAAAAATACTTGGATGCCCCACTAACTCCAATATCATTTTGGAGAATTTGTCTTCATTCTTGACATTTCTCGACATGATGAAAAAAAAAATCTTCTTTATCTGATTTTCTTTTCTCTCCTGTGGCCCTAAAACTCTTCATAAGAGACAACAATATTTGTCAAGGATTGTTCCAATGTATAAATTGAAGCCAACGAAATATATATTAAAAATATTCTCTTGTTAAGTCATACATTTCCAATTGAGTATATGTTGAAGGGCCTATTTCCATGCTTATTTCATTACTTAAATCAGATGTCCTTCTTTATTTTGAAAGGGCAAATTCTTGTCGGAAGTCGGTTGTGTTGTTTCACCAGTTTTTGCGCCCCCTAGCTTCCTCTCTCGGTACTGCATGTTTAGGTTTAATGCTTGTAATTCACAGTAAAGTGTTTATGTGGAGCACAGAAGCGTCAACGTCCGAGTTCTTGCAATATCCAGGTCAGTAGACACGTGATGGGGTAAACATATCAATGCATGAAACTAGTTGTGTCACTTCTTCTGCTTTTAAAAGGAACATAGCGTGTATATTTTTGTACATTTGTAATTTTTATTTTATTTAAATGTTCTATTTCTATTAATTCGCTTTTCTAATGTGTGTATTATGTATTTTAATCTTGCCCCTGTAAAGCACTTTGAATGGCCTTGTGTCTGAATTGTGCTATATAAATAAACTTGCCTTGCCTTGCCCATATGAAATATAGGCGCCTCATGATCAGTGTTGCCACAGTTACTTTAAAAAAGTAATCCGATTACTGATTACTCCTTGAAATAGTAACTTAGTTACTTTACTGATTACTTGATGTTAAAAGTAACTAAGTTAGATTACAAGTTACTTTAAACGTTACTTTACAGGTTTTGAAACCCATATATCTCAATTTAAAACATGCACATATTAAGAATCATTGAAAATATATAAAATAAAGCTTGTAGGCAAGTAGCCTACAGGCATACTGTTTTCAAAATAATAAAAATTATGGTTTGAAAAATGTAATAAAAAAAACTTTTTCCCCCCATGAAAATAAATGCATTCATCCAAAGAGCAAAGACAGTAGCAGTGTCTTTAAACTTAATGTGATTGGCCCTTCACTCTCATGCATTAATTTGATAATTAATTTTCTCTACGATGTCTCATGTGTTGATAGACTGGGTGTGTGCGGCCACCGGTCGCCACGTGACTATAGGTTTCCAAGTTTTAAACACTTCTATCTCTTCAACGTCACTGTACCCGAATCCTAAATATCCCCATAGCAGACGCTATGAGCAGTTGGAGCAGTTGGAGCGTTTAGAGACACATGCGCGCACATTTATTTACATTAAATCGCAATCGCAGTCATTTGTGCATTTATGTAAAATGTTTCACTAAGGAAAATGACAGAAAAAGTAACGCACAGTGACTTTGATGTGTAACTTTAATCTGATTACTGGTTTGGAGAGAGTAACGCGTTAGATTACTCGTTACTGAAAAAAGAGGTCCGATGCCGGTAAGTAACGCGTTACTAAGTAACGCGTTACCGGCATCACTGCTCATGATGTAGCCTGGGCGAGACTATAAGATAAATGGATTATTGCTGATGCTTATGTTTAGAACGTAAAATGTAGGTTAAATATAGGCTTTGTCGGTGACCCATAGTTTTGACCTAAATTAGCGTTAGGCCTCTTACTTTCAATTAAGACGTTAATAATACCTTGTCTTGTTCTGAAGTTGGAATGATTTACCTCTGTCTATTAGGGCTATTAGTGTCTGTGTATATAGGCTACATGACCCTATATAATAATATAGCCTATATTATCTGTAATTTTCTATTTATCTATCTATCTATCTATCTATCTATCTATCTATCTATCTATCTGTCTATCTATCTATCTATCTATCTATCTATCTATCTATCTATCTATCTATCTGTCTATCTATCTATCTATCTATCTATCTATCTATCTATCTATCTATCTATCTATCTATCTATCTATCTATCTATCTATCTATCTATCTGTCTGTCTATCTATCTATCTATCTATCTATCTATCTATCTATCTATCTATCTGTCTATCTATCTATCTATCTATCTATCTATCTATCTATCCTCGTGAGAAATGTAAAGCGTAAATCTTTTTTTTAATCCAGATTATTTTGGTAATTATAAAAAACGTTGCCCAATATTTATGTTTCAGTTATTTGTTATTATTAGTTATTATTTTTAACTTTTGCATTATGTTGTTATTTGTATTCATTTATTGTGGGACATTTTAAACTGTAAAACAGAAAATAATATATCTTTTTCTTTCACACTTTTTCTACTGTAACAGTGACGTCACACAGGGGAAACTGATTCTAACTGCAATGCACAATTTTTATATTTTTTTACGGAATTTAAACATTATATGTTATCGTAGTCACAGCCGTTTTACATTACTGCTTCAAGAGATGAATAAACATCCATATATGGTGTCTGTAAGCACTAAACATTGGATAATAAAGCAGTAAAAAGGTGAAAAATATGCGAAAACAGACGGTGATTCTGAGGTCAGCTGCTTCCTACAGTTGGGAGTTTTTTTTTTTTTTTTTTTTTGAAAGGACCGGTTGGAGCCTCGCGCTGCTCTCGTCTCGACCAATCGGAAGTGAGTATTTTTCGCGCTGATCGAACGCGCAGTTTGAGTTTCCCGCAAGCTTTTGATTGAAATCCTTCGCTTTACAGGATGAAAACGGGGCTTTTCTCCCTTTGACCAACCGCTGGAGATTCAACAGGTAACCGCTAACAAACTGCCTTTCATGTTCATATTGTCAAACCCTGGGGATATATTAGCCGGCAGGAGATATCACTGCCATACATTTTAGCGAGTGTACCTGCTAGGTAGCAAGCCGGCTAACTATGCTAACGCTTAACCTGCATTTTGAATGGGTTTCAATGGTAAACTGGATAGCTTCGGCTAGCACCGTTAGCCCTTTTGAAACAAGCTGTCATGGCGCCTACTAATTCAGTATAACAGCGAAACAATAGCAGATCAGTTAAAATAAACTGACGCAATCGTTCAGCTGCGTAACCATTTATTTGTTCCCGTATTTGCTTATATCTGACAGGGTTAGCTTGTACGTTAGCTGACTGCATTCACCGTTTGGGTGGCGGCTTTGTCTATTTGCTGGAGTGTAGCGTAATGGCTGACTGTAATGCAATGCAATGACAGAGATGCAGAGGTTGGATGGCACGGGGGAAAGTGCTTGTCTATGGCTGGGATTAATGAGATTCCTACATCGTGGCTTCCGCTTCAGATTGTAGTCGGAGCCCGTTTTTGTGCCTGACCATATACTGTACATAGATGACATGAAACCGCAAGGGCAGGATAAAGTTAGCGTGAAGGTATGATGAGTTACCATTGCAATAACTGAATGTTTGTTTAAAAAGCGCTTGTAATGTTAAGAAGACTAGTCAATCCGTCTTGTCGTTGTATTATAACACTGCTAACTTAAATTACCTTGTACCTGACACCATAATATATACAACGCTAGCTTTTATATGAAGTGTGGAGGTGGAGATTTTCATTAATTATTCGCTCTCCATTTGCACTATACTCGTCTCGGACTTGTCAGCTGCTCCCATTTCCGCGGCTTTTCTAGTGATGCAGTGGTTACGCGGCAGAACCATACACCCACCCACTCACACTGTGGTTCTTTAGCTGCATGCGGCGGCGTCTGCAGCCTCCTGTAAGCCGGCCTCCTGCTCTCTCCACCCGGCTATGCGTCAGGTTTCGCTCGCTAGTCATTTCCCCAACTTTAAAAATTGTCGCGGTAAGAGGTTTTTCCAACCGTCTTGTGTTTTTTTGTTGTTGCTCGAGTCGCATGCATTGTATGGTTGTTATCAAGAAATGGGGTAGACTTGGTTGACCTCGTTCACTTTAGTTGTGTTGAACGTTTAGGTCTATATGTGCATTTCATTGATGCATTTAGTGTTGGTTTACTTTTAGATGCGATTGTTTTTTTTGCTTTGTTGCTATATTTTGGTTACTGCAGACGCTCGAGTTTCTCACGGCAAACATCCAGAACTATCCGGCTAAACATTCCGTGACAGGTGCAGTTTTCTGTGTCGCCTCCAAGCACCAAGCCTGTGTATTCATGCTCTGTTGGAGCAAGAGAGTGAGACAGTGAGGGCCATTTTGTGATGTGTAACGTTAAAACTCATAGGAATCATCATATCCAAGAATATATATATATATATATATTTTTTTTTTTTTTTTTTTTTTTTCAAACTGCAAAAATGAGGAGCACCAATAATTATAATTCTGAAACATTTCTGACTCAACCTGTGGAATAAGAAGTCACTGACATGGACTTAAATATGTAATGCACACACACACACACACACTCACTATGTGCAATATTGAACATAACTTTTATCAGCCATTTTATTATTGTTGTTTATTGTATTACTGTTGGGACTCTTAATAGTTTTATCTGAGCCAATGATTGCCAAACTCATTTGTTGTACTGCCACAGCCTCTTGCTTAACCTATTGTAACACTTAAGGACTAGATCACGAGTTATTTATTTATTTCTGAAGTACAATCACAGTTTTATGCAGTAACCTGGGACAAAATGTGCAATATTTCATGCTGACTGTTTGTTTGAATAAGGCTTTTGTATGCTGTGCTGGACTGCTGCTGTGATTTGTAATAGCCTATTATTTATTGATGGACTGTGGGTACATTAGTGTGATGAGTGTGTATGTGTTGTACTGAGTTTTTTAAGATGGTGCACAACTACATTTTCTTTGCTGAAAATTTGAGCTTTGATTATTGATTGAGACATTTTTATTGATCCCAAGAAGGGCATTTATTTAGCAGCTAACCCGATACAACATCGAAAATAATATACGTCAAAAGCACAGATAAATAAATAGACAAACAAGGGTCGGTGAAGGACAGCCAGATCAAGTAATGATATTATTGGTCATTTTAAATTGCCTGTAACACAATGTGTAACACTAACAATTAATTGAATCTGCATTATGATAAAAGACTTCACTGAATTCCAAGTCACCATGACTCAAGTCCACATCACTGGCTATAATAAACACTTAGTCTTATTTTTCAAGTAAAAAAAAAATGGAAATAAATAAATAAATAATGAGAAAATGGACCATAAATAGATATTGGTTGGATTGTTAATGTTTTTTTAATTAACGTGTGTGTGTGTGTGTGTGTGTGTGTGTGTGTGTGTGTGTGTGTGTGTGTGTGTGTGTGTGTGTGTGTGTGTGTGTGTGTGTGTGTGTGTGTGTGTGTGTGTGTGTGTGTGTGTGTGTGTGTGTGTGTGTGTGTGTGTGTGTGTGTGTGTGTGTGTGTGTTTCTTTCCTTTCCCTCAGTGATCCTGGTCCAGTGTAGATGGGATGGACAGCAGCATAGCCAGCTCCTTGCCCTCGATGCCTGAACCAGCCAAACCAATCAGCATGAAGCATCCGCCCGAGTCCCTGAGCGTTCTAAAAGGGGGTGGCGACATTACCAGCGATCCAGCCATCCTATTGGACAAGGCCGCCTCCCAACTCGCCGCCACACTACAAGATGGTGTCCTTCACAAGATGGCCGCCAGCAATAACCACCACAGTCATAACAACAACAACATCAACAACAGTCACTCGGAGAGACTCAAAGATCTGACCTCACGTGTGTTGAACGGGGATCAAGATGCGCTGCCTAAAATGGGTGTTCCGGAACCTCCTAAGGGTGCTGAAGTTCCGGCTACAAATGGAAACCATCACAATTGTTCCCCTCCGCACACCGAATCCGAAATGGAGGCCATAATACCGCAGGTGGTGGGGCAGACGTCGTTTGAGCCGTGCCGCGTCAATGGGACAAGCCTGGTGGACACAACCATAGAGGATAGTTTAGCCGGAGCAGAGATGAGGGAAGATGCAAAGAAACGGAGAGGGAGAGCTAACAACAACAAACCAAAACTTCAACCGCAACCAAACATCACTTCCTCTGCCATCCCCGTGGAAACACTGGGACACACACAGACGGTAGAAGAGGCTGCAGCAGACAAGGAGGTTTGGCTTTTAATCCTGCTTTTATTATAATATCTTTATTTATAAAACGCTTTTAAAACACACGTTATGGCCCCAGGCCCAGCAGCAGACCCGGGTTCGATTCCCGCCCGAGTCAGTTCTCTGCATGTCTTCCCCTCTTTGCCCCATTACAACTCTGTCTCTACAAAATCTATCTAGAAAAAGCAAAAATACACAAACAAATAATCTTTTAAAAAAACAAGATAAAAAGACAATGGGAGGGGAAAAAAACAATAGTAAATCAATGAAAAGAGAATCTTAAATAACAAGTTTAGACGTTAGCGCGTTAGCTCCCGTGATTATCTCCGTCATGTCATTCCACAACTCACTAATAAACCAAATTATGGAAAAAATAAATTAATAAATGTTCAGCTGTAACTTCTATGTGTCAGTGGTCATTACATGTACTGCATGTGATTTGACCGGCTAATACTGCTGTAAAGACAAACATTAACACAATAAAGTAGCTACAGTTATGCTGACAGAAGCCATTGAGACAAAAGGACCACGGCACGCATATGAATGTATCGGGCCTCCTGTGGACAGTTGAATAAACAGGGAATGTTAACTTGTCTTTTAACATTCAAATATTTGCTCGCATAAGTTTCCTGGGGGGAAATCTATGCTAAACAGATAAGATTCCACTTAGGCTTAAACATGCAGCTGGAAAGTGATGGAACATTTGCAATTATTTAAATCTAAAATCAGAAGTTCAGAGTTTGCCTAAATGTGTTATTTTCTTAAAGGTGCAGTGTGTAATATGACATCATCAAGAAAGTTCTACAAAGTTCTAGAATGCAACGCTCCCTGGGTAACCCCACCCCTTTAGAATAATAACAGAAGCTACAGTGGCCTTCAAGGACAAGAACAATTCTACATGTTAAACAATGCACCTGATGACATTCCAAAACCATGGATGCCTCCATAAGACTTGCCTGCTCAATGTACAAAATTTAATATTAATATTTGTAATTCTACGCTCAGGAGGATAATTCAGATTATGGGCAGAGGTGTTTTTACACCAATGAGGACATATCTATGAATGAGGATATTGATTTTAGCTAATAAATTACTTAAAATGTTACACAGTGTCCCTTTAAGATATACTCGCTTTTTCTATATACATGTTGTGATGCATCACCAATAAAAAAGAATTGTGAGGGCGCTCCGGTGGCGTAGTGGATCGAGCGCGTACCATCTTCGTTGCAGTGGTCACGGGTTCATATCCGACCCGTGGCCCTTTACTGCAGGTCATCCCCTCTCTCTCTCTCTCTCTCTCTCTCTGTCTCTCTCTCTGTCTCCCCATTTCAACTCTGTACTGTCTAATAAAGCTTGAAAATGCCAAAAAAAAATAATCGTAAGAAAAGAAAATAATTATGAGCTAATACTAACAAAGGTCTTAATGAAATAGTTTGTAGGGAGGGTACCGGTTATTGTTTTTTAGAAAGAAAAATATTTAAATTTTTAATCTTTTTCTTAACTTATTTTTCTCTCTCTTTTCCCACCTCAATTGATCTCTTGAGTATAAATAAAGGTTAAATGAAATGCAAGTGTTTGAATGAAATAGTGGAATGAAATAATGCTGTAAAGAAAGCAAAAATCCAATATTTATTGTATTTTTGCTTTCTTTACAGCATAGACAAGCAGAACAACAGACTGTATGCACAAGCAGCGCACACAACAGAGCAATCGCTCAAAGCGCATCGAAATATGTTAATTTTGATCTTTTTCTTCACTATCTTCCCACAGCCTGAGTCCGATGTCATCCCAGAGTTAACAGCAGAGAAGGAGTCTCCAGCAGCAGTAGAGTCCTCTCAGCTGATCTGTTTCTCTGTGGGACAGCTGGTGTGGACCAAGGTCTCCGGTTACCCCTGGTGGCCCTGCATGGTCACCACTGACCCAGAGATCAACAGCCACTTTAAACCCAAACCCAAAGGTGAGAATCAGTCAGTACCTACTTTAATTTATTTATACAGCCCCGCGAAAAATTAAGTGACCAATCTGGATTTTTCCTAAATCTTTATCTCTACACCAAGTATTGAAAATGCTCTAAATGACGATATTTTTATGGTGAATTTGGTAGAAATGTTGTCAGTAGTTTATATTATAAAATCAGAATGTTCATTCTACTCAAACATATGCCTCTAAAGAGTAAAACAAGAGACACGGAACATTTGAAGTGGTCTCTTAATTTTCCAGAGCTGTATATTTATCTTTACGTAAAGGTGCGGTCAGCAATTTTGGAGAATGTTTATTTGCTGATTACATGCAGAGCAGGTGACTGAGACCTGTGTTATAAAGCACACACACTATGTAAGTGATCGCTGTATGAATATAGAGCGATTTAACACGTATATTCACATAAATATATCGCTCACTTCACCTTTAACTTTACTTACAGGTGAAGTCAGCAATTCCGGAGAATGTTTGTTGTCAATATCACTTCGCTCAAAAGCAGTGAATATCTCCTTGCACAGACCGTACATACAGGTGGTGAGGAGATATTCACTGATTTTGACAACAAGCGTTCTCCAGGATCGTGACTCTACCTTTAAGTGATGTGTTTTGAAGTTAAGTGGAGTCTTCACACACTCTTCAGAAATATTGTATTCACGAGTTACGGGGATAATTAACGTAACTATTATATCTGGTATTATACGAGGCATTTTTTAATATATTTAAGTTACTTTTTATACCATGTATATTTATTTAAAATGTATTTATTTGTATCTGTATCTATCTATCTATCTATCTATCTATCTATCTATCTATCTATCTATCTATCTATCTATCTATTTGATATGTATTTATTTATCTATTATGTATTAATTTATTTGTAGCTGTATTTATTTATTCATTCATTCATTCATTCATTCATTCATTCATTCATTCATAGCCTCCCACAGCAGACTGGGCCTGCTCTACCATGTGCAGTACTTTGGAAACGCCCCGGAGAGAGCATACATCTTTGAGAAGAACATGGTTTCCTTCACTGGCGAGAATCAATACCCGGAGCTCGGCATGGCCAACAAACAACTGGCCTCCCGCGAGCTGCATAAAAAGGTAATTCACCCTTAGCTCAGTTGGTAGGGCGTCCCCCCCCATGGGCCTCGGCCAGCAGCGGACCCGGGTTCGATTCCAGCCCGCGGTCGTTCTCTGCATGTCACTCCCCTCTCTGCCCCATTTCAACTCTGTCTCTACACTATCTGTAAAGCATAAAAAAAATGCCAAAAAAAATATATCTTTAAAAAAAATTAAATTAAATGTATTATATTACACACGCATGCACACACACACACACGCACTCCTCTCTCACACACTCACATTCACACTAGGGCTGTAACATATTTATTATGTCATGTGAAGTCCCGGGCTTAAAGGCCAGAGGAAGGTGTGGTGTATGCTGTTGGGTGAGAAAGACTTGATGAGAGACATTGTACTTCCTTAAAATGTAGTATTTGTAGATCGTGCAATTTTGTTAATACCAGAATATATTGTGCAACTGTATTACACAATATGATAAGAACTAGGGATGGGCATAATTAATCGATTAATCGATCATTGCTCGTTAAGAATATTGTCGATCACGTGAAATTGTTATCGATTATATAGCCGTTGTGTTGCGCAGTGTGAGTCCGGCAGCAAAGCAATTAGTTTCACTATGTGGCAGGCAGCACCAAAGACTGTATGGGCAGCAATTAAACATCCTATCAGCAGGGGGAGATAAAAAAAAATGGTAAATGGACTTGTATAGCGCTATATCTCCGTTTATCACAGACTCAAAGCGCTTTACATTGTTTTTTGTACACATTCACCCAGTCACACACACATTCATACACCGATAGCAGCAGCTACCACACAGGGTAGGCTTAGCACTAGGGTGCTAAGTTAACTAAGCTAACTATCGGGAGCAATTCGGGGTTCAGTGTCTTGCCCAGGGACACTTCGACGTGTGGCGGGGAGATGGGGGATCGAACCTCCGACCCTGCACACCAGAGGCAAACTCCCTACCCACTTCGCCACTGCCGCCCCGACCTAACTACTACTACTTAACTAGTAGTAGGAGACAACAGAACAGGCTCAGGCAGCAGCCTGCGAGCTGCCGTAGATCTCAAAACATAAACAGGAAGAAGTTAAGGAGAAGTTTGGCATCGGACCGGACAGCTTTAGAACCGAAAATAACGAAGTTCATTAAGCATTGTGAAACCTTGTATGAGTACAACACTTAAACAAACCGAATTATGTACCACTTGTACATTGAAGCCTACATCCGACCCTGTTAAACGTGTCACGTTAGCGCTGCTAGCATTAGCAGCTAACTTTAGTGTCTATGCTTTCCTACTTCGCCTTCATTAGGGAAAATAATTTGCACATTTTGTCTATTAGATGAAGTAACGTTAGGTCCTTTACCACTCAGAGAAACGTGCCGTGCCCTTATGCATTCTTTGGCAGCATCTTAGGAGGCGCATATGTGTTTAAACTTTAAAGGTATCGTAGCATTGGCTCCTTGTTGGCTCATAGCCTCGGGCTTTCACCAGCGCCGCATTTTATTATTATTTTATTTTAAAAAGTTTCCTTGTCTTAATAGATTGTTGTTTGCCTAGAAGATCTTGGAATAAAGATAATTAAGTAATTGAGTAAAAACCTCTTGTATACAGTCTATGGTAAAAACGCTGTATTTTGGATGTTCTGTTGGCATTTTTTAATATGTAAAAAAAGATAACGATTGCTCGATAATTGCTCGTTAATTTTCCCGATGATCGATCAATTGAATTTCTTAAAATGCCCATCCTTAATAAGAACAGTCAAAATATGATAAAATAAGGTCTCACTAGACAAGTATATCATCTTTTTTTTTTTTTTTTTTTTTCAACAGTGTGTTCATTTGTAAATGGTCTTAAAATTAAAGTTTAATTAAATTAAACTTCACTACTTGTATCTTGGTTAACGTGTCAATGTCAATAGTTAGCCTGCTGCTATTGGTGTATGAATGAATATGTGTGTGAATGGGAACAGGTCTCCTTTGAAAAAGAGTCTCTGGTCTCAATGGGATTTACCTGTACTTATAAAGTTTAATAAATCTTCTTAAAACCTCTCTATTCTCCCTCTACGTTACACAGACTGCGCCCTCCGTGCCTCGTAAGCTGCAGGCTCAGTGGAACATGGGTTTGATCCAGGCTAAAGAGGCTCTCGGCATGTCACTGGACGAACGCATGGCAAACTTTGCCTTTCTGTACGACGAAGACGGTCCCTATCTCAACCCCCAACTCCTGGAGAAACTCAAGCCCGAAACGAGCACCGATATCGGGCATGAAGGTTCGGAGTCGAGGCTCAGTCCGATCCTGGAGCCCGCCTCACTACTACCTGTGGGCCCTGCTGCTGCTGCTGATGGCAACACACCAGCTCCCCAACCACCACAAGACACAACTAGCACTTCAACGGCCAAAAAGTCCAAAGCACCAAGAAAAACAGCAAAACTAACGAAGCTCAAAACAGCGGGGGAGAGGAGGAAAAGGGGGAAGGCCCAACTGAAGGATTCCATCTCTCAAAAGAAAGCAAAAGCTAAAGTTTCTCCCAAAGAAATGCTCCATCCACAGCCGGCCGCACAGGTTAGCAATAACCGCAACGTTTTTAATATATTTTTTTAGTTTTCTTTATTTAGAAGGGACAGCGCACATTAATAAACATAGATAGATCCTTTAATGATCCTTTACAGGAAATTACAGTGCCACAACAGCTTCAAGACAGACGAAGAAAGTGCAAAGTTATTTTTGTGCATTGTAAGACGGCACCAAAGTTCAACATTTAATGTGCCAGATTTAGGCTTGTCGGATTAAATGTTTTTTATTTTCTTGTAGACTTTGCAAGAGATGTTGTTGGTCGGTTCAAGATTAAATTTATGTCGTATGTGTACAGTAAAACGGGGCAACTGTACAATGACATTCTTACTCTAATGCACAAAGATCTTTATGATAGCATTGTTTTAAAAACACTACAGCTTTTATCCAAAGGGGGCGCTAGAATCAACAAACTGTTTAACCACAGTTTGTTATTTCTGTAACAAAATCAAGGTGTGAAAATGAGAGATTTTTGTAGTGGAGGTGGTTGTAGAACCCTGATAGAATTACCTAATGGTCATATTTTGGAAGTCCTTAGAAAGCTTTACCTTTTTGTCGATAGCTTAATTGAATACATTTGTTTGTTTGTTTTCTCCGTAGGATCCCACCACTTCTGCAGCAGACGCACAACAACCTGCTGACTCACTGGTTCCTCAGAAGAAGCAGAGAAAACCCCGGCAGCCCAAATCTCCAACCAAGACCGTGAGGAGACGGAAAAAACCTGCCGTGGAAAACGCCTCCAAACCGGTGAAAAAACGCAAATCCAAAATGGCTTCTTCGACAGAGGAAACTCCCGAACCGGTGTCACATCCGGTCCCAGTTCCAGGTTGGTTGACAAAGATTAAAGACCTACTTCACCAGTGGGAATATGAAGGTGTATTGAACTCTGAGATCCTATGTAGTATAAATGTGCAACATTTTTAGAAATCGGTTCATCCTAGACTGAGTAAAGGCAGAAAGAGTGTTTTATGGTATCACTGTCTTATCCTACATTTTCCCCACGTGTAACATCACATGGGAAAATTTAGGGTAAGGATTACAGTGTTTCCCCCAGGAAATGTCTTAGTCAAAGTGGTCACTGTCTAGCCGCAGAGGAGGCGCGGCGCGTAGCGCCGCGGTGAAAATTTTGGGGGTATTTTGCTCAAAGATGCCAATGCGCACTAAAGAAATAGTTCTGTTTATTTGAATGACACTGACCTTAGAGTTGTGCAATTTTGTTTGCTATGTGCACATTTTCTGCAAACATGCAGACGGTACAAAATACAATTAAAGAAAAATTCTACTGTTTTGGTGCAATACCATGCAGACACACTAAATAAAAATAATGGACCATACACTTAACATGTGTATGCACATCAAAGTGCTTTTTAAAGTTGCTTTTTGGATGGGGGGCTGTTGTGAGATTATTGTGGACAATAGGCATACTGTGATGCGATTAATTCATATATGGTTATTATTAGCCTACTTGCTTGATTTCTTTTTACAGAGGTTATTGGTTGTTTTGGAACATGTATTTCCAAATTTAAAACATAACAATAAGGCAGCATTTAAAATTCATAAAAATAAATCTTGTTGGCCTACACTAGCATGCTGTTTGAAAAATATTGCTTTCCCCTTAAAATGACTAAATGCATTTCAAAGACAGTTACAGTGTGTACTTCTGTAAACTTACTGAAAGGTGCCTGGGCCATCACTCTCATGCATATATTAGACTTTTCTCTGCGCTGTATGAGCCGATAAGTTGTGTTGCCACGGTGATGTGGAGTCTTAAACTAGTCTAGCTTTGCAGAGCACTTCTTTCTGTTAAGCTAAATATCCCCATAGAACCGCACTGCGTTTATTATCGCCACCGGTTAAATGTCGGTTTGCTGCTGCTCGTTTACTCTCCCGCGTACATGCTGTAGTCACGCGCAGCGCGGCACGGTCGCGCACGCTGAGCCCCGACACAGAGCAGCTGATAGTCTGAGCAGAGAGAAACGCTTGGAGGCATATGTGCACATTTATTTACCGCAAATCACGGCCATTCGTGCATTTCTGACCATGACAGATCACACATCGCGCTTGCTAGTACATTAATTGTGCAGCACTAAAAATAAAAAATTAAAGATTTATTTTTATTTTTATTTATTTTTCTGGTCGGTCAGTAGTCAAGGCGGGGGGCTGGTTTTGCTAAGGCGGCCGCCTTGACTATAAAGCGCTGGCGGAAACACTGGATTAACAGGAAAGCTGGGCCAAGGGAAGACTGAGGGAAGACGGAGGGGAGAAAAACCTCATTCATTATATTATAATAGCAATTTTATAATTATAATGATAGAACGCCGGTTCCGTATGGGTGAAGTATTCCTTTAAATCCAGGCAGTTGTTACCATAAGTCAATGTGTGGTTAAATCTGCCCATGTTAGTTTACAAGAGCTGTGGAATCTTGTGTTTTTTAAATGGCCATCTGTGGCTAGTAAAATAGCGGAGTTGTTGGGTTAATTTAATGTGACTTGTATGTTTAGGAATTCGCCCCTCCTGATTTGTAAAGAGAAAGACGGGCTATGACTTATTTTGACATTGCTTAAAACATTGTTTGTGTTTTGATAACGTTTTGCTTATGAGTTATTGATCCCGGAAGTTAAAATCTGTCAATAACTTTCCACTTTACCGCAATCTTGAACTGTTGAGTGTATCTTCAACAGTTGTAATTTGTTTATGACATTTCGGGGGTTTTCTTGGAGTGCATAATGGGGGAAGAAACTTTTTCTTACATTTTTTTTCTCTATCCTGTGGCCCTTATATTCGTACTTAGATTTCTCATTTGACGAATCTCATCACATTTTTTTGGTAATGTTTCTAAAATGCATAAGTAGAGATTATAGTCTTGAAATTGGCAGTAAGGTACTTTTAGGTTTTTATTTGTGTCCCAAGAGGGCAAATTTGTTCACAGCATGGGAGGTAGTGGCTAAAAACACACGACAATACTTGGCACACGGTTGGAGAAATCTTTTAGGTAAATCGAGTATTTCAAAATAACTGCCTGATAATATTTCCTGTGCCTATTTATTCTCACAGCAAAAAAAAATCTTTCAGAACCAAATAATTATATCATCTTTTTTTTAAACCTTTTTTTGATCATACTATCTTGTTTTTAGTCAAGAGGGTGCGGAAGAAAACACCAAAAAGGCCACGAGCAGACGATACGGCAGAAAAGGGTCCGCAGCCGAAGAGGAGACGTAAAGCGATCAAAGATGCTGAAAAACAGGTGAGGATTCCATCTGATGCAAAGTCATTTCAGTCCCAATACTGCACATGTTCTTGTAGAGTACTAGCTTGTGTTTATAAGTAATTTTACATTGGGGGAAAAAAAGAGAAAATGTATAAAATGAAATTAAGTGATTTAAGATTGTATTTCATGTTCAGCATCGATCACCGGACACAAATGAGTTCCCAGAATGTACAATAGGAAGTTGGAACTTAGTTATAAGAACTTGATTTTCATGTTTATTCGATCCATTAAACTGTCCCAGGCCTCGACTTCAGAAGGAGCGGAGAAAAAGCCGAGAAGAAGAAAGAAAGCCGACGATGTTCCAGTGACCAAGAAGCCACGGAAAAACTCCAAAGCCTCAAAAGCTCTCCTCACTGGTGAGACGTCTTGTTAGACTTCTCTCATTTATATATCAAGTATTTAAGATGCTTTACTGATCATCTCAAGGTCTTATGTTTTGTGTGTGCACCGTCAATAGCTGCTATTTTCAACACTAAAAATCTCGGCCGGATGTAGTAGACATTATTGTTATTTCTAACCATCCTAAATCTGGCTGCAAGAATCGGGACATCCTAAAAAAAAAAAATACCATACTAAATAGTAGATGATATGGGTATTGGAATGCTGGGAGAATTCTTTGTTAACGCCATTGTCTCAACACATTTTCATTTTCCCAGTCGCCGCAGACGCAGAGAAACCGAAGCGTCGGAGGAAAAGGAAACAGGACGGAGAGAACGCGGCTGCTGCGCCCTCTAAGGCCAAGAAGAGACGGCCCTCCCCCTGTCCAGACCCAGAGGTGAGAGGGAGTTACCTCAATCAGTCTGAGAGTAACAAGTAAAACCAGAGGATAAGGGAGTTATCGAGCTGTATGGGGTTGGACAAATGAACATTGTCAAGGGCAAGCGGGGGGGATTTTGTCGAGATCTGGCAACCTTACATACATTTCATGGCGGGTGGGAACATGGGATATATTTGCTTTTTTAAATTTTTTGGGGTCATTTAAAAAAATATATATATATTTCTGTTTTGTTTTTGTTTCTTTTTATTCATTTTCTTGTCTGTTGTGATGGTGCAGGTGTTTGTTTGTGTGTTATAAAAAATAAATAATGCAATAAATATATTGTAGGAAAAAAAAGGTAAAGCCAAAAGAAAGAGTTAAACATACAGTACATAATTAGGGCTGTCAAGCGATTAAAAAAAATAATCTAATTAATTACAGGCTCTGTGATTAATTAATCTAAATTAATCGCATACTTTTATGACACTTTTATACCTGTTTATAAACAGCTGTATAGCCTGCAAGTCTCTCTATCTCTCTCTCTCTCTCTCTCTCTCTCCGTCTCTCGTAACTTCTGTCTCCACAACAGACAGCGCAGCACTGCCACAGATGCTTATACCGATTCATTCACCATCGTCGTACTCAGGCAAAAATATTGAGAGACACACACGCACGCACACACACACACACACACACACACACACACACACACACACACACACACACTCACACACACACACACACACACACACACACACACACACACACACACACACACACACACACACAGGTTTACGTGGACGACGAGACAGCTAGCAAACAAAATTGAGACACGGGGAGAAAGATTGAGAGATACTGTTTTGAACCTAGCCTACATTGTTGCACCCACTAAATCAATAATGCACAGACACTGGCTGCGGAGAATAAAGTAAGATGTCTTCCTACCTTCATGCTTATTAAACCGTCTATAGAGCCCTCGGCCCCCTGCTTCTCTAAACTTTTCTCCCTTTCACCCGCGGGCTGTGTCTGCTTCAGGTGCAGCTGTGCGCACCACTTTTGCACCGGGTCAAAGGGCATTATAGAAGTGCGATTAATCTGCGTTAATTTTTTTAATCGCGTTAATTTTTCTGTGATTAATTAATCGAAATTAACGCGTTAATTTGACAGCCCTATACATAATATAAACATACATGAACATAACATTAAAAAAAAAAGTCAGATTTACAAACAACGAAAGGCATAAAGCAAAATGTCTGAAAAGAGGGTGAAAAGTCTATAACTGTTCATCGTGTTGCAGATAGTGTGAATGTATGGCTATCGTCTGTGTTATTGAAAGTTGACGTCACGTTGTTTGCTGCTGCAGGGCTCTGGCAGTGAAGGACGTCCTGAGTCTCCCAGCGACAGTTTGGACGGGACGAAGAAAGGAGAACGCAAGAAAGAGTTCGTCTGTCAGGTGGGTGTGACTTTAAAACTTTATCTAAATGTAGATTATTTCATAGAAAAAATGCTGCTTGACTTGTTTCTAAATAGAAAGAATTAATCAAGGTTAATTGCTTTTTGTTAAACACATAATTCTCCATCCATACACAAACTAACTTAATTTGACTTGAAACAACAAAACCTTACAAAAATGGAGGTCGTTTCTTGGGAAAGTACATGGTGGATATCACAATTCTTAGGGCCCGTGCCCACCTACCACCTTTTTCCGAGCGCATGTGCTCCATGTGTTTTGTTCCGTTTATTTTGACAGCGTTCTTTCTCCCGGCGCCTTTTCACTTGCTCCCGAGCGCACAGCCAGCATTTAACGCCCTTTAAAACTGCTAGGTGGACACGGGCCCTTAATGGATACACAAATTAATTTCACTTTTAAAAGTTGTGGTATATAAATGAACCTGACCTTAACCTTATTTGCCCCTCCAGACGTGTGAGCAGTCCGGGGAGGACCTGGTCCCCTGTGAGGGCCAGTGCTGTGGGATGTTTCACCTCCACTGTCTCAGTCTGTCTCTCAAACCGGAGGACAAGCTGCTCTGTCAGCAATGCACCACCGGTAAGACGTTAACTAGTTATTCTATGATTTATAAGTGACTTATTGCTAACCTGGAAATACAGACCTGCCGCTTGCATTTTTTTTGCAAAACAGACCCTATATCATTCTAGATGTGGGTCTGTATTTCCAGGCTAACTTATTGCTGCTCTACATTTAGTGTTTGACTGTAACATATCATGAGCCACTCACTTCCACAACCATTTCAGTAGGTTGGTTCAGTAGGTTCAGTAGGTTTCAGTGGGTTAACCTCTAGTGAAATTGGGCTTTTCCCCAACCTCTTAGAAAATGTTCTAGTAAAATTTGTAGTGTCTCCTTTTATAAATTACTCGATACGATCAGATTAAGTGGCAATTGAATCAATACGGTTATAGTGATAATATAATAAATAGCATCTTTGTTATAATTGCTGTTAAAACATGTGTGTGTGTGTGTGTGTGTGTGTGTGTGTGTGTGTGTGTGTGTGTGTGTGTGTGTGTGTGTGTGTGTGTGTGTGTGTGTGTGTGTGTGTGTGTGTGTGTGTGTGTGTGTGTGTGTGTGTGTGTGTGTGTGTGTAAAGCCTTGCAACAGACCGGGGTTTGAATCCCGTCCGGGTCAGTTCTCTGCATGTCTTCCCCTCTTTGCCCCCCCTTTCAACTCTGTCTCTCTACACTGTCTTATAAAGCAAAAATGCCCAAAAAAAAATTGAAACATGTAAATAACTTAACATGTCTTCCCTCCTGTGTTTCCCTTCTCAGGAATCCACTCCTGTTTCCACTGTAAGAGCTCCGAGGGTTCCGTGCGTCGCTGTCACGTTCCACACTGTGGGAAGTTCTACCATGAAGCGTGCATCCGCCTCAACCCGCTCACCGTGTTCGACAACAAGGGCTTCCGCTGTCCTCTGCACGCCTGCCTCAGCTGCCACTACAGCTGCCCCGCCAAGCACAAGGCCTCCAAGGGTAAGGGCAGCTACCTCCTTAATGTTGAGGTTCCTTTACATTAAGAGGCATGGCAAGTGTATTTGTATTTAGGGCGTACTACTTAATGTTGAGGTTCCACAGGCAGGCAAGTGTAGACACTACACCCCACAGGCAAGGTAGTCACCTCCCCCTTTTTCTCTTTTTTTTTTTTTTTTTTTTTTAACAGTATTTTTATTGTCTTTTTTTAACAACATACACAAACAAACATTTGTACCATCTTTAGGAGGACAGGTTTCCTCTTAATGTTGAGATTCATTTTAAATTTAGAGGCAAGGCAAGTCAAAAAGACAATTTATTATTATGTTTTCTATCACAGGAACAACATATACACGAAACAACAGTCTCTGAAATCAAAATTAAATGTATAAACCCAATACAAAACATGATAAAAAGCTTTCACACCAAAACTATGTGTACATAAGTCTATCTAATCTTAAGTCTCCCTCTCCCTCTCCCTCTCCCTCTCCCTCTCCCTCCTATAGGGCGGTTGATGCGTTGCCTTCGTTGCCCGGTAGCGTACCACGCCGGTGACATGTGCGTTGCCGCGGGCAGCGAGATGATCACCAACAGCGCCATCATCTGCACAAACCATTTCCACGCCAAGAAGGGCTACAGCCACCACAGCCACGTTAACGTCAGCTGGTGCTTCGTCTGCTCAAAGGGTAAGACTCCTCTCCTGTGTGTGTGTGTGTGTGTGTGTGTGTGTGTGTGTGTGTGTGTGTGTGTGTGTGTGTGTGTGTGTGTGTGTGTGTGTGTGTGTGTGTGTGTCCTCATCTATAACCAGTTTACAATTACCACATATTGATCATAATTTTATTTGTCTACATCAATATTTTCTGGATCTTTTGTGCTGTTGAAAGAAACATGTTTTGTACCAATAGTTACGCGTGGTAGCCAAACATTTTAGAAATATTATTTTTTTATTTACTTTATTGGCAATTGAAATGTGTCTGTCCACATATCCCTCCCAGAGGGGGTCCGAGCGCAGGGTCAGCCATAGTACAGCGCCCCTGGAGCAGTTTTTGGTTAAGTGTCTTGCTCAAGGATGGTGGGCACCGTCGATGTACTGGTAATACCGGCATTTTAAAATGAACCTCATGCTGAAATGGTCTTTATTTCAGGCGTGTATTTTAAGTGTCCGACCTCTGCTAATGAACACTGCTGGATATTCAGCTTAGATATAATGTAATGGCTCTACAGACAGTGTAGTCTGAATGTTATCAGTATGTCGTTAATCTGTATAAAGGGCAATAAGGAAGTCCATTTGGCTCACCAGGTTGGGTGTGGAGCCGGTAATCAAGAAATCACAGGAAGTGCTCAACAACTGCACTTCCTGAGTGTCAGTTTTTCAGTTGAATATCATCCAGTTTCTTGGCTTTAATGTTATGATACTGAAACCCAGAAAAGCCAGCGATTTGTAGAATTTCTCAAGCTCTGACTGGCAATAGTTTGATGGTGAATAACGTGACTTTTTAGTATTGAAATTAATTAACTTTATAATTTAATATTTTTTGCCTAAAAGCCTGTGGAAAAGCCTTGCCAACTGTATCCACTCAGATCACAATCGAAACACACACATAAAAAACTGTGTGTTTGTGTGTTTCTATTAACGAGAGGGTACGTGGCAGTTTAGTTGGCTTCTACTCAGACAAAACGTTTGCTGTTTTATTGAGCTTGTTTTTATTGCCCCTTGTGCGGATGACTCAACTGTAATTAGTGTAAATTGTTCCACACCCATCTGAAATCCCTTTCAAGTTTAAATTTAACTGTTCTGGTGGAAGGATGGCCTAGAGGAAAGAGGGGCCGACCAGTAACCATGAGGTCTCTGGTTCCTCCTCCCAGTGACCATGAGGTCTCTGGTTCCTCCTCCCAGTAACCATGGGTCTCTGGTTCCTCCTCCCAGTAACCATGAGGTCTCTGGTTCCTCCTCCCAGTAACCATGAGGTCTCTGGTTCGATCCCCGGCACCGGACTAGAGGGTGTTAGTAGTAAAACTAGTGGTGGCGTGGCTGCTATTACATCTACGGTGCCCACCATCTCTACCATTGTGTCCTTGAGCAAAGCACTTAACCATAATACTGCTCACCCTGCAAAGTGTGGTAACTTGAGAGGGGATATGCAGAAGAAAAAAAATTCAATCAGCCTTGTTTAAATTGACTATTAAAGTAGCTACAAGGAACTTTTAAATATTTCTGAAACAGTCTAATTTTTCCTCTGATGATCATAAATAACATGTAACAGCAAACGAGACCATCAGTGCAAAGAATGCTATTTTTAATATAGTTTTTGTTAATGCCTTTGTCATGGGTACGCTCACCCAGGAACAACAGCTGGTGTAGTAAACACACTACCGCTTTCGTCCAAAGGGGGCGCTAGAATTAACACAAACTGAAAGTTCTTCAGAGAACCTTTAACTGAACCTATTTTAATTGCAAAACATCCTGTAGAATGTTATTTAGACATTTTTCTTCCCTGTTTTTGAGAGCTTTAATAATTCCTCGGAGCACCTTTTTAAATAAACTTAATTTGTGTTTTGCAGGCGGCCGGCTGCTGTGTTGTGAGTCTTGTCCGGCAGCGTTTCATCCCGACTGTCTGAACATCGCGATGCCCGATGGAAGCTGGTTCTGCAACGACTGTCGTGCCGGAAAGAAACCCAAATACAGAGACATAATCTGGGTCAAACTGGGCACATACAGGTCAGAGATATGATCAAATATAATGCATCTGAAGCAGTTTGTTTGGCAGTTCTAGCAAAAAGCATTTTAACTTATTTCAGCAAAAAAAAAAATCTTGAATCTTTTCATGTCCTTATTTTCTGCATCAAATTATGGAGACTATTGTTAAAGGGACACTGTGTAACATTTTTAGTAATGTATTAGCTAATATCAATATCCTCATTCATAAATATGTCCTCATTGGTGTAAAATCACCTCTGCCAATAATCTGAATTATCCTCCTGAGTGGAGAATTACAAATATTAACATACATTTTGTACATTGAGAGGGTAAGTCTTATGGAGGAATCCATGTTGGTTGGAATGCCATCAGGTGCATTGTTTAAAATGTAGAATTGTTCTTGTCCTTGAAGGCCACTGTAGCTTCTGTTATTATTCTAAAGGGTTGGGGTTACCCAGGGAGCGTTGCATTCTAGAACTTTGTAGAACTTTCTTGATGATGTCATATTACACAGTGTCCCTTTTAAAGAGTATCAATATTATAATAATAATATGAGCATGGATGTCAGAGATTGTTTTCATTGCATTTACAGACCCTTGTAACTCTAAAACCGCCAAAATAAATGCACTGACTTGGTTGTAGAACTCTCTGGCCTAGAGTGGCCTAGAGAAAAATAAAAACTAGGCAAACTTTAAAGAAAAATTTAAATTTAAAAAAAATAAAAATAGTTTCTTAGGGCAACACTTTTTATTTATAAAAAAAACTTTATATTTATAAAATAATTAAAAATATATTTTTTATTATTGTTTCTTCAGATGGTGGCCTGCAGAGATCCACCACCCTCGTAACATCCCGACCAACATCCAGCACCTCCGACACGAGATCGGAGAGTTCCCCGTGTTCTTCTTTGGTTCTAAGGATTACTTCTGGACGCACCAGGGCCGAGTGTTCCCCTACATGGAGGGAGACCGAGGCAGCAAGCACCAGAGGACCGGCATCGGGAAGGTCTTCAAGAACGGTACAGATCTTCTGTCAGATGTGTGAAGGTTTTGCAGGCTCTGTGTTAAGCCCCTCATTTTTAAGATTATTTTTTGGCATTTTCAAGCTTTATTTGATAGTAGAGTTGAAATGGGGAGACGGAGAGAGGGGGGGGATGACATGCAGTGAAGGTCCAAGGGTCCTTCAAATGTGTGTACTTTGAAAATTCTTCTATGTTGAAAGAAATGTCAGACAATACTTAATAAGCAAATGGGTTTCTAGTTTAAACATCTTCAGTTTTTTGCACTGAAGTCTGTAAAAATGTACTATTTATTTTGCTCTTTTGTGTCATTATTATGAAGCCACACTGACATTTTAAGCGTATTCAGATAAACTCACATTAATGTCGGATGATAAACATTGTAATAACCTTCACATTGTTCTGTTCCCTCAGCTCTGTTGGAGGCGGAAGTTCGATTCAAGGAAATCAAAATCAAACGCGAGGCGAAGGAAGCGCAAGAGAACAGCCGGAAACCACAACCGTATAAATTTATCAAGGTGGGAATGATCAAATGCATTTTTAAATATATGAATCCGTTTATCAAGTTAATGCATGTGACGAGTTCACTCCTTATTAAATAATTAAGAAATTATTAACTGTTAACATAAAGGTGAAGTCACGATTCTGGAAGACGCTTGTTGTCGAAATCAGTAAATATCTACCCACGATCCGCTAATGGTCCGCAATGTGTTTGCACAGGAAAAAACAACTATGGTGTTTATACACAGCCTTGGCTCTGTAAATAAAGCTGGCCCACCGTTGCTAGCAGCATGCCGATTACAGAACCTAGGCTGTGTATCAATACTTTTCAGCGCACACACAGTACAGACCGGTAGCGGATCCTCAGGAGTTGGAATTAAAGCGTGACTTTGACAACAAGCATTCTCCAGAATCACTGACTCCACCTTTTTAAGTTCTTGGGAAACTGAGGATAAAAGGCAAATAATGCGTGTGATACCTGTGCTGTGCCCATTCTGAGGCACTTTTGACAGCTAATAATAATTGTTCATGTCACATTTATAAAACGTTATCCTCTGTTATTGATATTTTAAGATGTTAAATTATCTCATTTTAAGTTTATTTGTCTCTCCTCTTCCCAGGTGAACAAGCCCTTCGGTAAGGTGCAGGTCTACACGGCAGACATCAGCGAGATCCCAAAGTGTAACTGTAAGCCGTCTGTGGATCGGCCGTGCGGCTTCGAGGCCGAGTGTCTGAACCGGATGCTCCAGTACGAGTGTCACCCTCAGGTCTGTCCCAGTGGAGAACGCTGCTGCAACCAGGACTTCACCAAACGCCTCTACCCCGAAACCAAGATCATTAAGACCCCCGGCAAGGGCTGGGGCCTGGTCGCTCTACGGGACATCAAGAAGGTCAGGGGAGGGGTTACTGTGTGTGTTTTTTTTTTTTTGTGTGTGTTTTTTTTTTTTTTTTTTTTTTTTTGTTAGTTCAGTATTCCAGTATAGTATATGTGAACAGGTGACTTTGTCTCATTCATAGAACATAGAAGGGGAACTGTGAAAATAAAATAGCTTGAATTACATAAATGAAAGGTGAGGACAGGGTTTTCTAGTATCAAGACATCTGTGGTCTGACGTTTGGTTTCTCTCCCACAGGGCGAGTTTGTGAACGAATACATCGGAGAGCTGATAGACGAGGAGGAGTGCAGAGCGCGCATCAGATACGCCCAGGAAAACAACATCATTGATTTCTACATGCTCACCATAGACAAGGTGAGGGTTAGTTAGAACCACGGACAAGGTGAGGGTTAGTTAGAACCACGGACAAGGTGAGGGTTAGTTAGAACCATAGACAAGGTGAGGGTTAGTTAGAACCACGGACAAGGTGAGGGTTAGTTAGAACCATAGACAAGGTGAGGGTTAGTTAGAACCACGGACAAGGTGAGGGTTAGTTAGAACCACGGACAAGGTGAGGGTTAGTTAGAACCACAGACAAGGTGAGGGTTAGTTAGAACCATAGACAAGGTGAGGGTTAGTTAGAACCACAGACAAGGTGAGGGTTAGTTAGAACCACGGACAAGGTGAGGGTTAGTTAGAACCACGGACAAGGTGAGGGTTAGTTAGAACCACGGACAAGGTGAGGGTTAGTTAGAACCACGGACAAGGTGAGGGTTAGTTAGAACCACAGACAAGGTGAGGGTTAGTTAGAACCACGGACAAGGTGAGGGTTAGTTAGAACCACAGACAAGGTGAGGGTTAGTTAGAACCATAGACAAGGTGAGGGTTAGTTAGAACCATAGACAAGGTGAGGGTTAGTTAGAACCACGGACAAGGTGAGGGTTAGTTAGAACCATAGACAAGGTGAGGGTTAGTTAGAACCACAGACAAGGTGAGGGTTAGTTAGAACCATAGACAAGGTGAGGGTTAGTTAGAACCATAGACAAGGTGAGGGTTAGTTAGAACCACGGACAAGGTGAGGGTTAGTTAGAACCACGGACAAGGTGAGGGTTAGTTAGAACCACAGACAAGGTGAGGGTTAGTTAGAACCATAGACAAGGTGAGGGTTAGTTAGAACCACGGACAAGGTGAGGGTTAGTTAGAACCACGGACAAGGTGAGGGTTAGTTAGAACCACGGACAAGGTGAGGGTTAGTTAGAACCATAGACAAGGTGAGGGTTAGTTAGAACCACAGACAAGGTGAGGGTTAGTTAGAACCATAGACAAGGTGAGGGTTAGTTAGAACCATAGACAAGGTGAGGGTTAGTTAGAACCACGGACAAGGTGAGGGTTAGTTAGAACCATAACTAGCTAAAATGGTAAATGGACTTGACTATATAGCGCTCTTTAGCCAATTTTCTCAGCCCCAAAGCGCTTTACAATTCCTACCACATTCACACACACACTCATACACCGATGGCAGTAGAAGTAACTATAGACAAGGTTAGTGCCCAAGAAAAGTGTGGGAAGTTTTTCCATTTTGCACCAAAGTGCGTCAGGGTTACAAGGAAGCATTGTAATCTAGAAACTCACCACAAGATGACACTAAATACTCTGATATTACACACTGTACCTATTATTATTATTATTATTATTATTATTATTATTATCATTATTGTTATTGTTGTTGTTGTTTTTTTTATATGTATATATTTCTTATATATAAATACATTGAAAAGCGACAAAGGAATAGTGGATATATCAACATTAGAACTTAAATAACACAGGAAACAGCTATAATTTAGTTTAAAAAAATATAAGTTGGTTGTTGAAACAAATGACTTATTCTAAATGTCTTGTGTCTTCATCAGGACCGCATCATTGACGCGGGTCCGAAGGGGAACTACTCTCGCTTCATGAACCACAGCTGCAAACCAAACTGTGAGACGCAGAAGTGGACGGTGAACGGAGACACTCGGGTCGGCCTGTTCGCCGTGTGTGACATCCCACAAGGTGAGACACGGCCGCTGATAAGTTCCACACCAATTTAAAGATATTAATTAAGATTTTATTAAGTTTAAAGGTGCTCTGAGGAACTATCAGTTTTTGCTAATTCTTGCGACCCCTTTGGACAAAAAGCGGTGGTGTTTTTACAACGCCAGTCTGCTGATTACTGGTTCTAAATAAGTTTTATTTTTTTTTTGAAGCTACTGAGCTGACGTTTAACTACAACCTGGATTGCCTCGGGAATGAGAAAACTGTCTGTCGCTGCGACGCGCCAAACTGCAGCGGTTTCCTTGGTGACCGTCCGAAGGTGAGCGGTCAGACTTTAGCTAGAGGCTCATGTTTAGATTTCAGATTACATTATTAAAGTCATCAGATCCACTAAAGTAACATGGTTAAAAGTTTGTTTTTTTTATTTATTTATTTATTTATACCGTTACATTTACTTTAGATTTTCACTTGTGGAAAGGAGTTCAATCAGGTCAAACACAGCCACTAATGCACTGTGCACATTATGAAATGGTCATACCTTTTTTTTTTTATATATATATATATATTTTATTTTTTTTTTTTTTTTTTTTTTTTTTTGGAGGGTTATATTTTTAGTTATATATATAGTTTTCTAAAATAATATTAAATAGAAGCAAAAAATATTTTTCCTTTTTTTTGGTTCCTTGCTTAGAAACATAGTGTTAAACTATGAAACCTATTTCCTCGTTGAAGTTTTCTAAAATAATATTAATTAAATGTTTTGTTTTTATTTTTTTCTGTTCATTGCTATTGAAACAGTGTTGTTAAAACTTACCCAAACCCTGTGTCCTCCTCAGAACTCAAACGTCCAGACCGCGGAGCCCAAAGGAAAGCGCGTGAAGAGGAAATACAAGAAGAGGAAATCTGAGGGAAAGAAGAAGTCGGAGGACGACTGTTTCCGCTGCGGAGACGGAGGACAGCTGGTCCTCTGTGACAAGAAAACCTGCACCAAGGCCTATCACCTGAGCTGCTTAAACCTCACCAAGAGGCCCTTCGGTAGGACTACACACATTAGAACCATACATGGCTTTCATGACAGAAAAAAATATTTAATTTTTATATACAGCTCTGGAAAAAAAACATTCCTACCAAATTCTCAATAAGAATATTGTCATTTAGAGCATTTTCAATAAAGATTTAAGGAAAATCCAGACTGGTCCCTTAATTTTTTCCGGGGCTGTATATTTTATTATGATTTAATTTTCATTTTTAAATAAATAACTTAATTTAACAAAAAATTCTTAAGATTTCTAACCTGTGTGTCTGTCTCATCCTCCCAGGGCGATGGGACTGTCCGTGGCACCACTGTGACGTGTGTGGTAAGAACTCTTCGGCGTTCTGCCAGCTTTGCCCCAACTCCTTCTGTAAGTCTCACCAGGAGGGGGCGCTCCGGCCTGGTCCCGCCCCGGGACAGCTGTGCTGCCTGGAGCACGATGACATGGACGGGACGGCAGCCAATCAGGGCCAAGAGATCCGCTCTGAAACCAAGGCAACCACCACAACAACAACAAACGCTGCTGCTACCATTATCACAGGACGGCCCGCTAAAAAGGGAACCAGAAAGGGGAACGCAGTCGTGGCCAAAACTAAGGGCTCTAAGAGGAAAGCAGCAGAGGCCTAAAGTGACTTTTGAATCCCGAAACTCTTACCCCAGACTCTTTTAACAACTGCTTCCCTCGCTCTGGACCATTATATAAACACCCCTTCACAGGTTAAAGGCGGAGTCAGAGATTCTGGAAAACGCTTGTTGGGAAAATCAGTGAATGTCTCCTCACTATCTGCTACCTGTCCATAATGTGCGAGTGCTGACAATAATAAATCTGGTGTTGATACGCAGCCTAGGCTCTGTAAACAAAGTGGGCCCACTGTGGCTAGCAACATGCCTGTTTACAGAGCCTAGGCTGAGTATTAACATTGGATTTTTTTATTTTATCAGGGGACAGGTAGTGGATCTTGAGGAGAATTTGACAACAAACGTTCTCCAGAATCACTGACTTCCATCTTTTTAAATCTTCCAAGATCACATAAACCAACGCACTGTACATCTTCTTCTTCATCAGGGAAAGTCGCTGATTTCTCACGTGCTCGGCTGCGGCCTCATACTAAGATGAGGCCGCATTGAAAACGTTAAATGTATGTAATGTCATACATTTAACGTTTTACTTTTATTTAATTTCTTTTAATTTTTCAGGTTTATTCTCACCTGTCTGCACTGAGGTGAACCAAAAAAAAAAAATGGCGGAACGAGCGACTTCAACTAGTGGATTCTAACTCATTCTTCCACAAACTTAACTGCCTTTTTTCTTTTTAAATTTAGTTGAGAAATTATCTTTTTTTTTTTTTTTTTTTTTTTTTTTTTCACAATTTATTTTATTTTATTTTTTAACAAAAGAAGCTAGTTTGTTTCTGCTACAACATCATACAAACAAAAACCCATTAGTAAAATTGCTGACTTGAATCTCAGTCGCCTTTCGACATTCAACACTCATTGAACAATTTAGAAGAGTTTTATAAGTATAAATATATATGTGTATATCAAAGACCAAAATTATGATTACTGGAATAGGGGTGATACATCATACAGGCTGCCAAATGGATTGTCCTTTATTTTTATATATATAGTGTATATATGTCAGATGTAATATCGAACACTAAGACACTATGAAAAGGCCTCAGTCGACCTTCTACCTGTAGCCATAGGTTACGCCTAACTCTAGACTTTTCTTTTGATATTTTTACACGCTTGTTATTTTGTCATAGCTCAAGTTTTATTGTTTAGATTTGAATAATATGTTTGTTTGTTTTTCAATCAGGATGCTGAACAACATAGTTTTAAATTTAGTTTTATTTTATTTACCTATCCAGAGGAACTAGGGACAAAAAGTATTAAAAATTGATAGTGCTCTTAAAAACGGAAGACGTAAAAAATAAAAACCCACTACCGGGAGGTTTACAGGTCTTTACCTAAACCACAATAGTGAAGGAACATTTGCGATTTTTTTTTCTTGAATATTTTTCTAAGTTTTATAGTTTGGAGTCCCGACCCTTTTTAAAGGTGCCGTTGATTTCTTTAGCCTGAGATACAAAGATAATTCTTTTTTTAAATACACACATCATGCTGATTCAGACAATGCAGGCCTCTGTGTCACTAGCGTTTTTTTTTTTCGAATTGATAAAAATATTCTATCGTTTGTTGACGTTTTAAGAAGTCCTTACATATTATTTTTAGTCTCATAACTGCATCCTGCTTGTTTTTTAGTTTTTTTTAAAAACGTTAACACAAGCTGACAGCACACTTGTTCAACACTCTGTTAATTCCATTTTATTCTTTGGTTGTGCAAACGTTTCATATTTGTACTTTACATTACATGTTTAGTTTAGTATGGTGGCCAGTTTAGGACATATTAAACTCACTGCTAATCGCTGTCAATTGTCCGTTAACTCCACTTGTACTCAAAACCAGTTAATCCTACTTCAATATAAATCGTTCGCATCGTCGCTGTTGCAGCACAAGCATAATCATGGTGAATGCAACAATCTGCTCACATATCTGAAAGTATTGAGCCAGAACTGCATTAAACTATAAAGAAAACTGGGTCTGAAATTGTCCTAAACTGGCCACCATACTTGGAACTTTGAAACCATTGGTTGGTGGTGAAAAGATGCATGTTTATTTTTTTCAGCAACACAATTCAGTTCTGCTTTTTATTCACAAAAGTTAGACGTGGCTTTTTTTTAACCATCCCATCTCACAGCCACCTATCTTGCCTCCTCTCTTCCTCTGGGATTTAAAAACTTACCCCCCCCCCCCCAAAAAAAAACCTGGTTTAAGTTGTACAGACGAAACGGTGTCAATTTTTTATATATATATATATATATAAATAACCGCACCTTTTTTTTTTCACAACATTTTTCTTCCTAGTATCGTTCATATGTCCCAGGGCGTTTGAACGCACCATGTCCACAGGTGCCGCAAATCTCGTACGAGTATTTTTTTTTCGACATTGTATGTATCCTAACCTTGTCTTGAGTGAATGTAGTCCAGCCAAGTTATAATATTTTTTTTTTGTAAGCACTGTATTTTCCCTGTAGATCGAAGTGTAACTTGTGTGTGTGCGCGTAGGGGGTTATCATTCTGTAACTACTGTCTTAGTAAAAACCAGAGAACTAATATGTACATAATGTATAAGTGGTAATAGTTATGCATCTATTGTAAATATCATACGATTTCTTTGACATTGTACCTTTTTTTTTTTTTTCTGTTGATGCAGTGCTGAAACTCTTCTGTGCAGGATGTTGAATCATGCAATAAAAAGTGACCAAACGTGCATCTGTCCACTTCTGTTATTGTTCAATACGTTTTCAAACGCTTTTTTTTTTTTATCGCTTAGGTGTATTTATTTGGCCAAACCATTCACATATTTTCTGATATTTTTACAGTTCATAGCTGAAGTAATTACAGAAGATGATTGCTAGAATATATTTCTGCATTATTCTAACAATTGATTATTTTTATTAGTTTTTCTCAGTCGCTTTGGTGCTTTTCTCACATCACTATTAACATTTGCACAGCAGTTAGTGCATTTCTCAAAAATAATTAGTGCAAACTGCAAAACCTAGTGGATAACCTGCAAAAGTACGTCACTTGCTCAAAATGGATAGTCTATTCTTCAAAAGCAAGTATTCATTTCAATGAAACTGCCTGTGTCATCAAAAATGAGAAGTCTTGACACCATCGTTTATGAACAGGAAAGTCAAATGGCTTTGTCATGTTTTCATTATGACAGTTTATTCTCTGTGTTTTCCAATGCAAAAAAAAGGTCAGAACCCGGTGACACTACCTGAAAATGCTCAAGACAGCACTATACACTACTTGTACAGCCATTTGAAAACTACAGTAAAGTTACACATTGCTGTAGTTAGGTGAGTGAGTACAAGACACTGAATACGTATGTTTCACATTTTTACTGTATGCTCTTTGCAATTCTACAGCATTGTGCAAAAGAAAACTTATCAGTCACTTATTTAGAACAAATGTGAACAATATAACAGGACATATTGTAACTGAACATATATAGGTAAATCATTCTGGCACATCCAGACGTTCCTATCTGTCTGGCCACATATTTTCATCTACATCACAACGGATATTATCTCTTGCGATGCAGTGAGGAAAGTATCTATGATAAAGAAAAGGTATAAAATTAGCTTGACAGAATTTGATAACTAGTTCAACAATTTTGTATGTAATGACTCAAGCAATGAAATGAAGACTATTAGTTTTATTGGGAATGACTATTCAGCATCCATAAGTATAGTTCATTTTGACAGACATGACATAAGCAAATGTTGTAAAACAGCAGAAAAAATTGTATGAAAGCAACTGATACATGTCCAAAAGCATTTGCAATTTGTTCAGAGGAAGGAGATATTGCTACTATGTGTTCAAATGTCTAAATGTTGCGGAGGTTGAACTAATAGAATTTTCATTCTGATCTGAGAAAAGCACCAAAGCAACTGAGAAAAACTGTAATAAATCATTAGGTTAAAACCCTTCACTTTATTTTCAGTGAAACCAAAACGCACAAAACCTACTTTCTTTTGCTACTATCAGAGCACACTCACTTACATGTTTTTTGAGATATCTGAATTAAATTACTATTGTATGTTTCTTCTTTTTTTTGAGGGGACAGTAAATTTAAACCGTTATACAAGCTGTACACTGACTAGTAGGGGTGGGAAAAATAATCCATTTTCCGATTAATTGCGATTCCCTCTCGAACGATTCTGAATCGATTCATAAAAGTTAATAATCGCTTTATAATTATTTTTTATTTTTTTTACTAGTATTTAATATTAGTATTTCCTGTGCCATTGAGCATGCACGCCACAAAAGTGCGAGTTGTTAAAAGTGGCGACAAAAGGGCAGAGAGCAGCAAACCCATATGACCTGCACCGGCTTTGTGTCTGTTTACGTTGTTGTATGAGAGCTGAATTCCAAGCCATACTTTTTGCACAATGTGTTGAAATGACATAGAAAATAATAGAATAGAAATCCTATAGAAACATGATTTACAAGAGTAGAAAGAAAATTAAAGTGAATCGGTTTAGTTTTTACATACTTCCATATTGTGTTGAAATGCAAGCTGCATTGATTATTGCACTGGTCATAGAAAGTCATATTTGTGACAAGAAAAGCTTTTTATCTAATACAATATTAGAGAGGGTAATTCATCTGTTGATTGTCTTTAATGATCATCACAAAAGTAGGAAGTGATTAGCAAACTCTGGGTAGCAAACGCACGTGTATATAAATATATTTTTGAAAATCACACATAGGTATGTACGTAAAAATAAAAATGCATTGAGAATCGATTTTGAATCGAATCGTTGACCTCGGAATCGGAATAGAATGGAATCGTGAGGTGCCAAGAGATTCCCACCCATACTGATCAGTGACTACTTTACACTATATCAAAGTGTCATTTCTTCAGTGTTGTCCCATGAAAAGATATAATAAATTTTTTGAATAAATGTGAGGGGTGTACTCACTTTTGTGAGATACTGTACATTATATACAAAAAACGACAGTGTAACCCCCGTAGTTGAGTGAAAAAAACCGACAGTGTCATTTAGAAATGGAATGACACAGACACAGACACAGAAACATCACAAACTGAAGTCTTCCAGAGATTTTATTTTATTTCTCTTTAAGACAAAGACACAAGAAAAAATTATAATATTGCATAACAGTAGTACAGCAGCGGAGCCGAGGGTACAAAACGCTTCTTAATTCTTCAGTGTAAAAATAACTTTAGTCAATACCATCATCATACCGTCACACTCAACCTGTGCCGTCGTCTCCTAGTGCAATCGCTTCAAATAAAAGTTAGGCACATGATGGATATACGTTACGAAATACGATCGCAGTTCAATTACGACGATTCAAAAACGTAATTTTTAAATTCCTCTTGGTAAGTTTTTTTTGAAAGATTTTCTCAGGTCATAATAATGTTCAAACAAACAGCTAATGATATGAAGCAGAAGTTATGGCGTCTCCATAGCGATGAAAACCAAAAACGGGCAGTTTGTCAGCCATGTTTTTAGCCGTTTATTGTCCGTTCATGAAGCTGTATAAAGAAATGATAAACTACAATCCTATTTCACTGACTAGATACGTCAGCTTTTTCCAACTAAGTGCAACCGAGTTTATAATACTACTATGTCAAAAATAAAACTAATTACATTGCAGCAAGCTTATGGTCCCAAGCAAAACGACTTGCTTGTAAATATATGAGCGAGCGTTTTTTCTTTTTTAAGTGGCAACTTGACATCTTTCTACTTTTAAAAAAGAACGGAAAAAAATAAAATCTAGATCAAAATAATCATCCAAAAAGTAAAATATTTCCCCAGATTTACATATGTTACAATAAAAAATAAATATCAGCTATGTGTGTGTTTTTTTTTTTTTTTTTTTAAATCTAGGCATTTTATGATTCTTCCAGAAAAATAAAACATACAGAGAGCGTTCTCTTCTACGGAAGAGCATTAGGGACATGGGAGAAGTTTTTTTTTCCATCATGCATTTTGAGAATAAAGTCGAGATGTCGATAATTAACTTGACTGTTCGACACTAAGGGAAAAGTTGGAACATATTTGACGGTTTTGAAATCCCAGGATCAATAACTTTTAAGCAAAACATTATCAAAACACAAATGTTGGAATATTTAGACGTTTTCAGGCAGACAATGAGCTAATGTTTACTGGAAACCAGACGTCCTCTAAACTCCTCAGTTATCCCAGAAGTTCCAATCCGTCAAGAGCTTTCCAACCTTAACTCAATCTAGTATTTTCGACATTGTATTTCGCCCTTAATCATGATAATTGTATTTCTCTGTATTGTATTTTTTCATCATTCATTCAAGTGTATGATGAAAAAATAAAACTTCCAACTTCATTCTTTTTTCTCCCCTAACCCTAACACTCAAACTCTGGTTCTCTTGCCCACTAACACAGAGCAGCTTATTATTCCTAGTCTTTCTCCTTTATCACGATGCCAGCACGCCTCTCCGTATGATATCCGACCCATATCACCTTCCCAAAGCTGTCGCATGCCCTCTCTTCTATGGAAGATTAATAGCGCCACAGGAGAGAAAAAAAAAGTGTGTAATACATTTTTCATTATGTCAAAATGTGGAGACTGTTGGGGTGCTCTGGTGGCGTAGTGGATAGAGCGTGTACCATATCGGCTCAGGCCTCGTTGCAGTGGACGCGGGTTCAAATCCGACCCGTGGTCCTTTACTGCAGGTCACCCCCCCCCTCTCTCTCTCTGTCTCCCTATTTCAACTCTGCACTATCAAACAAAGCTTTAAAAAAAAATCTGTTTCAATCTGTCAATATCTTTCAATCTTTACCGCAGCCTTGAATTATCGACAGTGTATTTCAACATTTTTCTCGACGTTTTGACTTTTCCTCAAAATTTAAATTTTTTTAAAGGGCATTATGAAAAAAAAATTAATAATTTTTTTTCTGTCTCTCCCATGTCCCTAACTATCTCTCTTCCCCACTAACACAGTGCAGCTTATTATTCCCTACTCTTTCCCCTCCCATCACAATGCCAGCACGCCTCTCTGTATGATATCCGACCCATATCGTCTTCCCATGGCCGTTGCATCCCCCCTAAGCTTGTGTGAATGGCATCGTTTCAAACATGGCTCCGTCTCACTGCCACCACCGCCATCTTTGCTAGATTTTGAATCGGAGGTGTAACCATCGCTCTCTGTTCCCGTGCGGAGCCTTGTTCGTGGGTACGATGACAACGGTTGCTCGGGCGTGTTGCTAAGCGGCCCTAGCAACCCATCACCATCATCTTCATTCGTAGGGGATTTCTCGCTCCTTTTCGGGATTCGGAACTTTCCCCAACCTTTCAAATGCTTCAAATGCCCGCCGGTGCTAGGTGTTACATGTCTGGTGTTGTTATTGGGTGTGTGTGAGCCGTTTGAATGGGGTTTCCTTAGCCAACCGTTAGCTTTGGTGGTGGTAGCGACGGTAGCATCTGAATGTTGTTGTTTAGAATTGGGGGGCGTGACATCCAGAGAGACAGCGTGGTTTCGTTTGGAGATCCCTCCTTCGTGGTCGAAAAAATATTCGTCTGCTTCGGAATTTCTTATGTCGACCAAACGGATTGACACGGTTTTCTCGAGATGTTTCGAAGCTAGCCTATTTTTAACAGAGCTTTCCGCCATGTTGTCAATAATTCTCTTTTTCCTCCTACGTAGATCCTGTTGTTCGTGGTTGTTGGTTGCATTTCGTTTGCGTCCGTCCGCGCTCGAGCCTTTTCTGATCTCAGGTCTGTGTAGTTTCACCGTGAGAGTTTCCGTCGCGATTTCTTGCTTGGGAAAAATCTCTCGCTGGATTTCAGATATTTCGCTCGTTGGTTGAGTAGACGTGGCTTCCTTGATGATGATTCGAGTGCTTTTAGAATCGGATGGCTTGCACGCACTGTAATTCTTGTGTGTGTGTGTTTGAGTGTGTGTGTGAGGTTGAGTGTGAGGTGGAGGTTGAGTGTGTGTGTGCGGGGAGTCGGAGAAGGTTTTTCTGTCTGTGTTTTTCTTCTTCTCTGGTTTTAAAGGGCGTTTGGATTTCAGAGCGGAGTGGGAGGACTGAGTGGACAGCCAGCCCAGAGAGAAGAGCTGCTCCAGGTCCTTAGCAGAGGGGTCGCCTGCAACACACACACACACACACACACACACACACACACACACACACACACACACACACACACACACACTTAAAATTACATCCACTATTAAATGTCAAATAAATCAAATTGTGATGATATAATCTAATAATGCTGTTTTTCTTAAAATATCTGTAATGGAGGATTCATTTCTGTCTTGCAGGCTAGACCCTGCAGGTGAATAGATTTGCAAATTTGGCATTATCTAACTATTTATGTGTAAATTAACATTTATTTAAATACCAAAAATCAAGACGTTGGATATTACCGGAGTGAAAATATTATTATTACATTTTTACAACAAATTACTGTCCAAAGTTTTTACAAAACCGATTTTGGAAACAGCCCTTTTTCATTTTATAAATTAAAAAATACTACGTACAAGGACTTAAAAAATCTTACACAATTTGATACATGGCTCTTAGGTGGCATGTTGAGATATGTTTTCCTTGTTGTAACTGATTGGATGCAGGTTTCTATGTGATTTTCCTTGTACAAGCTCCAGAAAAATATCAATCTCTATCTCCCAGCTCCGTTAATAGATTTGAACCTTGAATGTTGTCTCGTAACTTGATAAGTGACTCACCGTTGATCAGTTCCTGGTCGATGAGTTTGACCTGGTGTTGGAAGACTTGCTCCTGGACCTTCCACAGCGAGCGCTTCATCTTCTCCCTGCGCGTCACCATGTACGTCAGGTTACGCACCTAACGGGGGACACGGGATGATTTAGACACAATGCACCCACCAAACACTGGATCCAGGGTTTAGACTGATCCCAGCAGGTTAATGTCAAAGGAATCTCCTCATTGTGGGCTCTGGCTAAACGTGTGTCCATAATGTTTGACTATCTTCAGACCTTTTAAAGACTCAAGTAAACATACATGAAGCCCGGTTTGAGCTGGTATCACAATACATTCTATATTACACATTTACTACGTCAGGTTACGCACCTAAGGGGGACACATGATGATTTAGACACAATGTAACATAAAACACTGGATTTAGACACACACTGGAATCATAAAACACTGGATCCAGGGATAATGGCGCTTTTCCACCGCACATGTAGCTCGACTCGGCTCAACTCGACTCGACTCAACTTGGTTTGGTAGCAGCACGGGTCGTTTTCCACCGCAAATAGTACCTGCTGAACGTGGGCGGGGTCGTCGTAAGGGGCTGAAAGTCTACTCCGGAGCAAAGTAGCAAAGCAGAAATTACGAGCAGTTGTTGCACTATTAACTGAACCAACCGCCAAAAACACGGATGAAAAATGTTTAAGAAATACCCCCCTTGTAACTGTTTGCTAAAAGAAGTAGAAGAATATTGCTACGGGCCATTAAAAGGGATGGTTGTTGTCCCGATGTGTGACTCTGCCACACAGTCAACTGTAGGGATCGTCACGTACATCCCTATGCACGTAAACACGGGCATGATAAAGTTGACTGTTTAGTGCTTGTTTCAGGATACGTGTTTTCAAATGCAAGCCGTGTCTCAGCCTGAATATTTTATTGAGGTAATCAGTTTAGTCCGAGGCTTGTAATGTAATCGCTCGCTATCATGTCTGTCCCAGCTGGCTACTATTTAGCCTAGCTGCTAGCTGCCCTACATGTCTCCTCTCGTATGTAAGTAACTTCCCCAACAACCAACACTGGGTGAGCTTAGCGAATATATGGAAAATAAATTCGGATCTGTGATGCAAATCAAATGAAAGAGAGCCAAAGAAGGCTGCACGCGGCGTAAATACACTCAAAGGTCCCGGAGACTTGGGGAGAATAAACAACAGAATGAAGCCGGTAGTCTCTGGCCACTGATTGGCCAGACAATAGTCTCTGGCCAATCAGTGGCCGGCCGTCTGCCGACGTCACCTTTTAGCATCGGCTCAGCTCGCTTGGACCCTAGAGCGGCGATACCAAAAAGCAGCCGCTACGTGGTACCAGGTACCATGAAATTGCGGTGGAAAAGCCAAAAATGCGAGTCGAGTAGAGTCGAGTCGAGCTGATACCATGCGGTGGAAAAGCGCCATTACACTGATCCCAGCAGGTTAATATCAATGTAAAAGTAAGATCAGAGCGGTCTTTTCATTTCAAGCTGCACCACTTACCACAGAACAACTCACCCAAACTGTCCCTTTCCTAAAGCTAAAACAAAGGTTGGAGAGGAGTCTACCAGAACCACAGAGCTTTAATATAATGGTATTACTTCTGTATCATCTTCTGCTATTATACTAAAATGATCTCAACACTTAATATAATGTAATCCATAAAGTCTTTGCAAACATGTGAATTCCTCCTCTTACGATAAGGGATGGGTATGGTTAGGATTTCATTGATATGGACAACAATACTTTAAAAAGAGATTCTTGGGGGGCGCCCTTAGCTCAGTTGGTAGGGCGTCCCCCCCCCTCGGCCAGCAGCGGACCCGGGTTCGATTCCAGCCCGCGGTCGTTCTCTGCATGTCACTCCCATCTCTGCCCCATTTCAACTCTGTCTCTACACTATCAATAAAGCATAAAAATGCCAAAAAAAAAATCTTAAAAAAAAAGAGAGATTCTTAATCTCAATGTGACTCAACCTGGTTAAATAAAATAAACAAGAGATACTGATATTGCTTTTCAACAGATACATTTCGATGCTCTTATTGAATCTACTCTTCACAATTGGGAGAAGTAAAAATAAGGACATGGCATGAAAAGATTCAAGAAACAAGTTACATTTCCAAAGCTGTCAATCACGCTGTATTGCTTCAGATTTCTTATATTATATTTGTAAGTGTTGACTGTCAACGTTGTGACTCGCTCAAAAGCAACTAAACTGTCCTCCTGCCTCTGCTGTTCGTCTCTGTGATCTTGAGGATAAAAACCCAAGTTTGATTCAATCAAACTAAAAACTGAGAAACGACCTTTAAAGTAATATGATCTCAAAACTTAAGTAGTCTAAAATCTAGTCTACTAAAATAGCTATTTTGAAATTGTTCCTACCTTTATCCTTCTCTAACATAAACTTAACACAAAATCCACCTCCTATAACCAATAAACCTTATCTAATCTTAAACTTAACATAAAATCTACCTCCTATAACCAATAAACCTTATCTAATCTTATCTACGAACACTCAAACTGCACTCAGAATATAAGTGTATTTATTTAAACTTGTTTCTTTAACGGACATGACCGTTTGTCACTGTCCTGTTGCTGCTGTTGGTCCCTCTGCTTGAATAGTTCAATAGTATTAAAAGTATATATATATATATATATAAAGATCTATATATCTATATCTATGTATTAAAACAAGTGAAATAGTTGTAATCAATACAACATTTTGCACTTGTTATTTTATATATTATTATTATTATTATACTTGTTAAAATAGCACCTCTCTCTATCCTGCTGTAACATAACGTTGACATAACTCTTATGACTCTTATTATCAATCTTATCTAATCTTATCTTATCTACAAACACTCAAACTGCACTCTATATATAGATATATAAGAGTATTTATTTAAACTTGTTTCCGTGGTGACGCTGGCGGTTGGTCAGTAGAAGTAGAAACCTACCCGCTCCAGGTCCTGCCTCAGGTGAGTGAACAGCTGCAGTCGCCGTAGCAACACTTCCTGTTCGCGGCGGGCCAGACTTTCTTCTTCGTCTCTTTTGGGCGTGAGCAGCGGCTGGTTGAAGTTCGCTTTGCGCTTCAGCTTCCAGTACTGGTACAGGAAGTCCACCGTCTCCCGCGGCAACTTCAAACGGCCCGCGACGTCATCCACCTCCACAAACTGTCGGGGTGCAGGATAGGTAGAGGTTTTTAAAGACAAGCACTTTCAAGATTAAAGTTCAACTTTTTCTTTAAATGGTGCTCTAAGGAACTTTAATTTTTATTCATTCTTGCACCCCCCTTTGGACAGAAGCGGTAGTGCTGTTCCAGCTGTTGTTCCTGGGTGAGTGCATTGTTGTTTGTTTTGTTCTTGTTTTATTGATGTCGTGTGAATTTGCATTATTGTTTGTTTTAATTGTTGTCTGTTTCTGTGTGGACCCCAGGAAGACTAGCGACCACTTTGTGAAAGCTAATGTTTGTTTTAATTGTTGTCTGTTTCTGTGTGGACCCCAGGAAGACTAGCGACCACTTTGTGAAAGCTAATGTTTGTTTTAATTGTTGTCTGTTTCTGTGTGGACCCCAGGAAGACTAGCGACCACTTTGTGAAAGCTAATGTTTGTTTTAATTGTTGTCTGTTTCTGTGTGGACCCCAGGAAGACTAGCGACCACTTTGTGAAAGCTAATGTTTGTTTTAATTGTTGTCTGTTTCTGTGTGGACCCCAGGAAGACTAGCGACCACTTTGTGAAAGCTAATGTTTGTTTTAATTGTTGTCTGTTTCTGTGTGGACCCCAGGAAGACTAGCGACCACTTTGTGAAAGCTAATGTTTGTTTTAATTGTTGTCTCTTTCTGTGTGGACCCCAGGAAGACTAGCGACCACTTTGTGAAAGCTAATGGGGATCCACATAAAGAATAAAGAATAACATTCAAAATCAAGCATTTTCCAGACTCAGTACGAACCCTGTAGAAGTCTTCCTCGATGGCTTGGACCTTCAGTTTTCGGAGGTTGACTCTCTTCTCTTGTTGCCGGCTGATGATGTCACCGGTTGCTATGGAGGAAGAGGGGGAAGTAGCTGCCTCTTCCTCATTGGTCAAAGACAGCAGGCAAAACTTCTGAGGGAGAGAGAGAGAGAGAGAGAGAGAGAGAGAGGGAGGGAAGGAGGGAGGGAGATAGAATTTACTTTTACTCTGTATGTTTGTTGTGGGTGCATGGGAATTATGTGTATATCTGATTATGTGTATAGATGAGAGTGAATATCTGGCCAGATCATAATGAAATATTCACTGAGTTTAAAACATTTTTTTTTTTGTGATACATGTCTAAAGATTAGAGTGAGTGAGTGAGTGAGTGTGTGTGTGTGTTTGAGTGAGTTTGTTCATTTCTGTGTGTGCGTTTACAATTTATAGTGTGTGTGTGTGTGTGTGTAGTTTAGCGTGCATGTGTTTGTGTGTGCGAGCGTGTGTCTTTTCTCACCCTGCCTCTCCGCTTGCCCTTCTTGACAGCAGTCCCCTCTCTCTCCCTCTCCTCCTCCACTCCCTCCCCCTCTCCCTCTCCCTCCAGCCCGGAGTGTTTGGGACAGAACGATTTGAACTTCACTTCATCCTCGTCTGTGAGCAGCGTGTTCATCTCCAGACTTGCGCTCAGGCCGCACGTCACGTGGAACGCGGTGCGGCAGTTATTCGCCGAGCACTGCGGAAGAACACACAAGATTATTAGACTTTTTAAAAAAAAAAAACTTTTTTTTTTTTTAAAACACACGAAAACACACACACACACACACACACACACACACACACACACACACACACACACACACACACACACACACACACACACACACACACACATCATATCCAATCATGTCATGTGTAGCTGTGTCCCAACATTACACTCTAACCCCCGAGAGCGTCTTGCATGTGTCTCCAAATTGGCCAGCACGCGTCGATGCTTGAATGGAACTGAAGCGACTGTCTATGCCGGTCCTGTCTCGTTTGCACAAATCAAAGCGTCGAACAACAAAGGGACAGCCAAAGTTCCTGTGTGCAGTGAGCAGTTTCCCTTTGATATGTTGAAGTTATCCTCATCAATTTTAGCCACTTACACATTGCAAGTCCCAAAGGAAAATTATAGCTGTTCCAGGGCAATTTTACCATCAATAGTTTTCAACAACTTGTAGGCTATATCGCCCCTTTTCAAAAATAAAGTGCTTTACAAACTTCACAACCTAATTTCCTGTTCTGGCTTGGTTTGTGCCAAGCGACATAGGGTCATGCTTCTCTTTTCACGTCTCATTAAGCATCTTTGCACGTGTGTGTGTGTCTGTCTGTGTGTTAATGAGTGTGTGTGTGTGTGTTCATGAGTGAATGAGAGGTGTGTGTGTGTGTGTGTGTGTGTGTGTGTGTGTGTGAGTCTGTCTGTGTGTTAATGAGTGTGTGTGTGTTCATGAGTGTGTGTGTGTGTGTGCGTGTGTGTCTCTACCTGTATACAGGCTCCGGTCTTCTCTTTGCAGACGCAGCAGATCAGAGCCCATCTGTTGCTGGGGATCTGAGACACATTGGTGATGGGTTCCATCTTCTCTGGGTTCCCGATGCTCACCTACACACACACACACACACACGCACAAACGCACACACGCACACACACGCACACACACACACACACACACACACACACTGTTGATTTAACACGTAGTGTAAGCCACGCGTTACTCACATGTTTGAGCAGGTGGTGTTGACTCATTGAGAAAATGCAAATACATCAAGAGATGGAAAGAGAAATCACCACGTGTTTGCAATCATTTCATTGGTGCTTGTAAAGGCGAAGTATAACACTCTGCTAAGGGAGGCTTGTGGCGGTGTAGGGACCAAAAATACATAGTTTGCACTTTGAATCGCCTTGTTGAAGAAATGTGCCATAAAAATAAACCTGCGGAGCCTTTCACAAAGCGGTGAAAGTGTCTGGAATCGTCCTTAAACATTATTGTCATGTAGTGAGAATTTCTGGTGACTTTCTAAAGAGTTTCTGTAAATTATTTGTGTTCAAAGTACTAGAACACTGCATCAAATACATGAAGCATGTATCTAAAGATATAAAGTATATAAAAGAAAAGGGTATTGATATAAACCACACACACAAAGACACAAAACAACCGAATCTGAATCATTTTCTCTTCACCTTTGTGAAATAAATACAATAAACATTTGGTATAAAACACACACAAATTACACAAACTATAAACTAGATTTTGTCTCATTTTCACCTCTGGGATCCACAAGGCACAGCTGACGTGGACCCACTTGGTCCCGCTGCGTGTGGGCTTCATGGCGCCTCCTTTCTTGGGACAGAGCTGACACTTTGGGGTGATGCCCAGCGCACAGATCCTGCACAGCCAGCTGCCCTTTGGCACCTTCTGGATGCCGTAGCACGCCTGGGGAAAAAACACACGCAAAGACCATGTTAACATCTGGTCAATGATTGAATTCCTTTGTGATTTTCTCTACTTATGACATCTATTGCAGCATGTCCGTCCTGGGAGAGGGATCCCTTACTCTATCGACTCTCCCTGAGATCTCTCGATTTTTTTTTGATCCCGATAAAGAGTTTTTTACTGTGAGTTCTTTCTCAGCTGAGCTAAGGGTGTAAGGGCGGACGGACGGACGGACAAACAGACAGACAGATAGATAGATAAGGGCAGAGGGTGTCATACTGTATGGAATGTAAAGCCCACTGAGGCAAATGTCTATTTGTGATATCGGGCTATACAAATAAAACTGATTTGATTTGAAAGACTCACATTTCAGACAAGCAGAAATCGATACAGTAAAACCATATCGCCCGTGAAAGTGTTTGTGTACATGTGTGTGTCGGAGAAAAACACGGCGACAGTTTATCTGAAATGTAAGATGAGAAGCTTTCGTTTTGACCACACAAGGAACAATCTTCAAATGACAAAATAAAGTCCCTAAGGGCCTGTGTCCACCTAATGTGCTTTTTCAAGGCAGAGCGCTCCTTCCGCTCCTTTCACTGTGCTCTGTGTGCGCACCAACGGCTAGTCGTTTGAGAAAAAGAGACATTGATGAGCAGCGCTTTTTTGCAAAAGCTCAACTGTTTTTAACAAAGCGCTCCAAGCATTCCGCCTGTGTCAATGAGTTATATTGAGCCTAACCTGGTGAACACAGATGTTGCACTTGTCACAGAACACCATGTGAGTGAGTGAGTGAGTGAGTGAGTGAGTGAGTGAGTGAGTGAGTGAGTGAGTGAGTGAGTGAGTGAGTGAGTGAGTGAGTGAGTGAGTGAGTGAGTGAGTGAGTGAGTGAGTGAGTGAGTGAGTGAGTGAGTGAGTGAGTGAGTGAGTACGTGCACTTGTTCGTGTGTTTGTTTGTGAGGGAGCAAGCGAGTGAGTTCATTAGTTTTTTGAGTGCGTGCATGTGTCTGTCTGTCTGTCTTTCAGTCTCTCTAGCTGTCTGTCTGTCTGTCTGTCTGTCTGTCTTTCAGTCTCTCTACCTGTCTGCCTTTCTTCCTAAATATCAACCCCCCATACTGACCTGGTGCACACAGATGTTGCACTTGTCACAGAACACCATCTCGTTGTTGTCCTCTCCGTCGGGCGACTGACAGACGTCACACACCACGTCCTCGTCGTACTCGATGCCCAGCCCCTCCTCCGTCTCCATGGCGTGGCTCATGCTGTCGTGGCAACAGCGTTCAAACTCCTCAATCGTGCGCTCCATGGTGATCTCATCCAGAGGCGGCAAGGCTGAGAATGTAAAAGGTTTTAATGTAAATATAGAGCTTTTATTTTGAAACACGATAATAGCAAATAACTACAGAGCTGTAAATGAAAAGGTCCAGTTTCATAATTCTCACGCAAAATTTGACAAAAAAGCCATGGTGATAAAATTAGAGATGCTCGTGTCTCTCTCCCTAGACGGCTGACTTTTGGAGACAAACCTTTTTTAATACATTGCTTTACCGGTAAGTACATTGTTTTTTTTTTTTGTTGTTTTTTAACAAGAATCCAATTTCTAAACGGTGCCTTAAAGAAATGTCACCCAGCCCTTTTTCACCAAATCCCCCTCCATCTCCTCTCTGACTCACCCATCTCAGTAATCTGGAACATGCTGGATATGTAAACTAGACAGATATTCTAAGACATAAATGACCATCATGTTTGTGAAGCCATCTCCTCCCTGACTCACTTTCTGAATCAATGGCTGAGTCATGGAGATTTAACCTTTTTCACCCAAGAGTGACAAGTGATTGATTTCTCTCATTATTAAATTGTGCACATTCACTGCTCATGCTTGTCATTTGATAAGGCAATATTTTGGCTATGTTTTGTATTCTATTATCACCAGCCATCTTGCTCAGCCACTCACCCATCTTTTTTTACAAGAATCCAATTTCTAAATGGTGCCTTAAAGAAATGTCACCCAGCCCTTTTTCACCAAATCCCCCTCCATGTCCTCTCTGACTCACCCATCTCAGTAATCTGGAACATGCTGGATATATAAACTAGACAGATATTCAAATGTACGCCCACCAATTCACCATCCCACTCACCCATCTCAGTGAACTCTTGGTTGGCCATGTGCAGCCAGCAGACGTCTTCCTGGCTGAGGTCGTAGCGGCACATCCCCTCGGCCAGCGTCCTGATGTCCACGTAGCCCAGAGCCTCGCAGCCCGACGAACGGATCAGCTTCTTGGGCCGCGAGAACATCACCTCCTTGCCCTTCTCTAACAGCACCCTGAGAAGGAGACGCGTCAGTTAGCTGTCCTGAATGTACAGTGTGGTGCCTATAAGCTATCATTTTAAAGAATATGTGGGAACCTGCCAAAATGAGAGCTATTCCAATTAACATTTTTACAGGGATTTTACAACTCCCTGGTTTCCCTGAGAAGGAGACAATTCAGTTTAGTGTCCTGTACTAACAGTGTGATGGATACAAACTATCCAGTGAAAGAAATCTGCAAAAATATTCCTTTGGTGGATAAAACAATGAACTTTTTAAATCTACACCTTGAAAATGTTTACATAATTACATAATTCAGGTTTTGGAAAGCATGGGAGACATTTCAGTTCACTGTCCTGTATTAACAGTGTGATGCTATCAATTGTCCTGTGCGAGAAGACCTTAAAATGTTTCTTTGTTGGATAATACAATGAGGGTCTCTGGCATGAAACTTTTCAAATCTTTCTCTCTCTCTCTCTTTATCTCAAACACACACCCCCCCCCCCCCCCCCCCACACACTCACCCCCCTCCACCCACCCCCCCCCCCCCCCCCCCACACACACACACACACACACACACACACACTTCTTTCCCCCTGTCCTACCTAGCGACAGGCTGTGGGATGGACTGTGGGCTGACGGGGACCTGGACGCCCTTCTCCCACTCCTGCCTCCAGGGGTCGGCCAGAACACAGAAATCCTCCGCGCTCAGCTGGAACGAGTCGGGAACCTTCATGGCCGTGATCAGGTCCGTACGGAAAACCTGAAGATATAACAAGAATCAGGACATTCACATTTATTTACTTATTATTATTTTTTTATTTTTTGCATTTTCAAGATTTATTAGGAATTTATTACGGAAAACCTGAAAGGAAATAACAAGGGTCGGGACATTACATTTTTTTAAATATTTTTTTAGCATTTTCAAGCTTTATTAGATAGTACAGAGTTGAAATGGGGAGACAGAGAGAGAGGGGGGATGACCTGCAGTAAAGGTCCACTAGTCAGATTTGAACCCGCGACCGCTGCGACGAAGGCCCGGAGCCGATATGGTACACGCTCTATCCACTACACCAGCCCCTACATTTATTATTTGTATGGTTACTTTCTTAACACTGTTACAAAGTGCTTAGGTAGGAAGTGCTGTTCACAACACTGGATTATTATAGCACCTCCCCTCTTCCTGTATAGGAGACTTGTAGCTATGTCTGTTATAAGACCTTAAAAAAATTAACATATAGCCACATTTTGGTATATATAGTTTTACTGCATATCAAATATTATTCAATACTGTATACAAGCAGTAATGATTTCACATGGAATACTACCCAATTACTATGTCGAATTACACTGCAAAACTGTATGTTTGGCTCATCTGAAGAGTAGAGATAAACTTTACATTATTAACAATAAACACATAATCATTAAATTCTCTCCATATAGATAAGTGTATATCAGTGTTTGCGCAGGTTAACCGGCCAGACAGGGATCAGCCAATGAGGAGCCTGCTTTGGCCTGAGTCATTGTTTTGTTTTGATTTGATTGGCTGTTTGGTCTGAGGGCGTTTACATTGAGCTGCAGGGACGAAGTCCACAGACTGAACTGTAGATAACAGCCGGTATGTGACCATCCCAAAGACACACTGTACTTACTATGTGTATCACTCAGGGTTTTTCCTGGCTCAGAATGGGCCTTTGGGGGGTCAGTACGCGACCGACTTTTTTGGGGTCGCGACAGTAAAGGCAAACGGTTTGTGTTTTTTAAGAGGGGTGTTGGGTTGGGAGAGGGGAGTTTCTGTCCAGCTCAAGAGCATTTCAGTCAGCCTGTCAATCACTGCGTTACCATGGAGCTCACTGACGCTTATGAAATCACAATAAACAACCTGTAGATATGAAGTCAAAATACTAATAATGACTAAGCCTACCTGTTTAATACTTTAATTGATCTAAACCATGGAAGAAGGTAGGGCTGCTCGATTATGAAAAAATCATAATCATGATTATTTTGAGTAATCACATTGTGTTATCACGATTATTAAAGACAGTTAATCATTGATTTAAGAACATTATGCATTTATTTTACTTTTAACAAGGTTTTTTTCTAAAAACACCATGACTTTGGACTTTAAGCAAAGGCCTAATTGAACTGAAAACAGGGAGAATAGAAATAGGCTAAATAAGTGAAACATATTTTTAATAATTTAATAAAAATATGTCAAAATAAAAATAACCAGTTGTAAATGGTGTTGATAGGGCACGTCTTTTGCTAGCATTGAATGTATCTCTTCTACAGTATAAAATAAAGAGCTGGATGGTCACTTCTAATTAGGTCTCCGGGACCTTTTTGTAACAGACTCACAGACCCTCAAGAGTCAGCAGAACATTATGTCTCTGTTGTTGTGTTGGCCCGTTACATCTTCTTTCTCTTGGCATCATTACTGATGGTACCAGGACTCTGTCTCTCACCCGCTCGCCCCATCTCCTAACATCACAGTTAATCATTCAGTTTTCACACGTCCCCTCGTGAAGTGGTCCGCCTGGTACATGTCGAGGCTTTCAGAGGGATCAGGACAACCTGACTCCCTCACCAGGGTTGACTAAGATGTGTGATAATAACTCTGGTCATTTGTGTCTGTACTGATGTTCAGCTCGTTTCTGTCGCTCAACTATGGAATATCAAATCGATACAAAAATAATCCGCAAATAAAATAAGCCAAACACATTCTCCAGTTCCAATTTTTCAAATGTGAAGATTCGCTTCTTCACTCTGTCTTGCTCTGGCCATTTCTAATCTTTTGCTTAGTTTTGAAATATTTCAATTAGGGCTGTCAAAATTAACGCGTTAACGTAGGGGATTAATGGCGTTCATTTTTTTAACGCATTTAACGCATGCGCAGAATGATCCGCCCTGTACATCCCACCGGCTCTGTACTACAGTCATCTAACGTTGTGGCTGACCCAGGATCAGTAGCTGCGCGCAGCCAAACATAGCAGCACGTTAGCCCGTGCCATGTTTTAAAGTTTTAAACTGCTAACGGTCACGTCTGTGTCGGGGGCATAGATAGTATATAAAATCAACTGCCGTGGCTGGCAGTTGATGTCGGGAGCAACAGGAGGAAAAACATTGTCCGCTCTGTTCAGAGCCCGCGAGGACACAAACGTCTGCAGTTATCAGAGGTGTGTGTTATCAGACGTTATCAATATAACGTCGGCTTCCTGGCACACATGAACAGTCCCCCAGGGCGAGGTCGCACGCACGCACGCACGCACGCACACCGTGGACTGTAATCAAGTTGTATTTAAGAATGCGCAACCTATAGGTTCACCAAATAAATGGCATTCTATAGCCTATCCTATATTTGCCCAAAGACATAGTAAAGAGACAGACCAATTGAAATATATGGTTGGGTTTAAATTTATTTTCAGTATTAAAACCATAATTTGGATTTTCAATTAATAAACATAGCCTACTAATTTTAAATGTACACTTCTGTCATTTATATTTCTGTTCATTTAACAATATACAGAGAAAATTCAAATTTTTCGGGCATATTTTGAATGGTAAAATTAATCATGATTAATCCACAGAATCCTGTGATTAATCTGATTAAAATTTTTAATCGTTTGACAGCCCTAATTTAAATTAAAGCTGCTCCATTTAACTTGGGGGTGTAAGAGGAGTGAACATTTTCTAAGATATATTCTCATAACTGAATTAACAAACTTTCACTCTTGTTGTTTACAGCAGAAGGGCCCACAGTTTTGTTTACATTCATGGTCTGGTCTTCGGTTTGGTTCCAGAGGGGTATACTACGAAGCGAGAGTAAGGGCTGAGCGAGGTCTGTTGAGTCTAAAGCGGTCTAAAGCCAGAGTTTTCAGTATCACGAAAGGTGGCTCTCTTTTTACCTGGCTAGATCACCGTGGTAACAGAGGCTGCACGGCTAACCTGCCCAAACCAGTTTTTGTTTCAGAGTTTGAGCTTAAATTCGGCTCTTATAGCGCTGCCCTTTAAGGAAACTACACATTTTGAAATCCCGCGGACCTAAGTTAATGAAAGAAACGAAGCCGTGACATAAGGCTTAAAGCAGAGTGACCTGTAACATCGCGCTGGGGCTTTTTGCCTCATGCATACAGTTATTGATGCAGAAAATGTTAAATAGCCTAGACCTACTGTATGCAGCGCCACTCTATGCTCTCACCTCAAATGGTTTTACCTAGCTATCTACACACACTGGCTCTTAATAAAGCGTTCTATAAAATCACAGTTTGCAACATTATTTCACTGTAGGCTTCTTTCTTTTCATCAGTAGCGATTACAGTTGGGACGTGACAGCTGTCACAGTTCGGACATCGCTGCAGACTTGCAGGTTAAGCTTCTCACAGTAGATCCATAATTGTCCGAAAAATACAGACTACAGGTTTTTTTTTAATGTAGGCCTATTGGTATTTGTAAGATTCAAATAAAAGGCTAATAGTCTAAATCAAAATTGTATTCATTATGATGAGGCTCAAAATTAAAGTGATTTTCCATAGGGTTTGCTGCATTTATAAGCCTGCATGCCCCGGCGAGCGGGACAATGATAGTTTAATAACGATTATCCCCGACCTGATTTCTTTTTTTACAGCTGAGATTGCAAGTAATAGGACTGGAATGGCGCGGAAATGGAAACACATTTGGAGCCGTTTTAAGTAGATTTTTATTTATTTATCTATATAAAAAAAAAAAACACTTTGGTGCTGAGGATTTTCCTTTGGGGGGCGCTAAAATTCCTTTGGCGGGCGCCAAAATTTTTTGAATGCAGGAAAAACCCTGTCACTACATTAATGCAGGAGACAAATAAAGACTTTACTTGGGATTTTAATGTCAAAACACATGTTTCAAATATAAGTTATCTGGCAACAGATTAAAAAGAATAAATTGATTATTCAATAAGTCAATTAAAAAAAAGAAAGCTTGGTAAAATGTTATAATAAGAAAGTAAATAAATATGTTTTCCACCCTATCAATCAATCTATCTATCTATCTATCTATCTATCTATCTATCTATCTATCTCAGTGTTTCCCACTAATGTATCATTCTGTGGGGGACCTTTCATTGCCCCGCCCTTTAATTTTTTTTTGATATATGTATATTTTACTATTTAAAAAATATACATGTATACATTTCATTTGCAATGCGGAGTTTCACATGGAAACAATAGCATTTCCCAAAAAATCTTTAACGTGTGTTCGCGTGTCTCAAGAAACAATATTTCCTCAATGTCAAAGCGCGCTTGAGGGTCCTCAGCTATTGCCTTTGAACACTCTTAATTTTCAAAGTAAACGCCACCCCGCGGACACTCAGTAAGAACATCGAGGGGGCGCAGAGGCAGGGGCTGGGACAGACGGTAGCTCCCCTCCGGGGGGCCCCTCACCTCCGTCCCGAAACCAAATCATTTTTTTTTAAACGCGTTAAAATTTAGTAAATGGGGTTGGGGTGGGAGTGGTCGGGGGGGCGGGCCCCGCCCTTCCCCTCCACCGTTAGGATTTAAAGTGTACTCTCAATTACAGGTCCTCAAAGAGTCATTTTTTCCTACGTGAGTGGGTATGCGCTGCTGCTTTCCAGCAAGCACCCTCTCTGGAAAGAATATTGTGAGCTATCCTTCGTGATGTAGTCACAGTTATTTGAGTACTAGTAATTCAACAATCAATAAAAAAAGGGGGTGTTCACTTTTTAACAAAGGGAACCACCACCTTTGCTTCATTTTTTGATGGCTCAAATGTGTATCATAGAAAATTATTTATTCATTAACCATTGATAAGTGTGTTAAACTCCATCTTAATCACCATTTATATAGGAATAGTGTTCCTCAAAGTCACCAGATGATTGATGCATTTAACATTTAAAAGGTACAAAATTTTCTTCCGGGGGAGCATACCGACCCCCCCCCCCCACACTTTAAAAATTCTGGGGAAAACTGTATCTATCTATCAATCTATCTATCTATCTATCTATCTTTGGATTCAAATATATATGTCCTTAGTTGTTGAACCAACCTCGGAGGGCTTCTGTCCGCTCCCTCTCCTGAGCTGTGACTGTTGGGACCAGCAGGTGGAGTTACCTGGAGGAGAAACAGCACAGAGGGTTAAACAGCTTTCTCACATTAGGTTTGTGCTCCTGCTCAAAAACAGAGTCACATCCTCAAAAAAACTATTGGGGGGGGCGCCCTTAGCTCAGTTGGTAGGGCGATTCCAGCCCGTGGTCGTTCTCTGCATGTCACTCCCCTCTCTGCCCCATTTCAACTGTCTCTACACTATCAATAAAGCATAAAAATTACAAAAAAAAATCTTTAAAAAAATAAATAAATGAATAAAAAAATGGGTTTTAACTTCGGGACATACATGTGTGGCTCAAAGCAAGTTTAAAGCAAAGCAAGTTTATGTATATAGCACAATTTCAGACACAAGGCCACTCAAAGTGCTTTACAGGGGCAAGATTAAAATACATCAAGCATAAAATACACACCAGAAAAGCAGCTCATTTGAATAGTCAAAATGGTTTCATATTCTGTTTTCACTTTTAATAGGTTTACTTTAATAATTGTTTTATGGGGGGGCGCCTTTAGCTCAGTTGGTAAGGCGTCCCCTTCCCGGGCCGGGCCCAGCAGCAGACCCGGGTTCGATTCCCACCCGCGGTCGTTCTCTGCACTATCAATAAAGCATAAAAATTACCCAAAAAATATCTTAAAAAAAATAAAATAATAATAATTGTTTAATGTATATTCTTATGTATTTAACTTATTACGTCGCTTGCTATTTGATTTGTAAAATATTGAATCTGTGAGTATGATGTATAGACAGTATGTTCACAAAAAAAGTGTAAATTTTTTTTTTTAATACATAAAAAGATTTAAATAAAGTTATATAAAAAAAGCTCCAGCATTCACACTAAATTAAAACCTTTTTCTTAAACCGTTTTCCTACACTGTCTGACCTGTTGGGATGTCTTTGATGGTCCAGCTTTTCCTCCTGTCCCTACTCTGTCTCTTGATTACCAGACTGACAGACGGCTTCACTTTCCTTTCTTCCCTCTCTTTCTTTTCGTTCATAATCTTTCTCTTTGTTTTGACAGGCTTGCTTTTCTTCGTTTTCCTTCCTGTACATCAAGTTAACATTAATTCACACGGGACTGAAGATATGTTAACAGCTTTAAATATCACAAAGAAACAGAGAAGCAAAAATGCAATGGGCCGACATAAATAATTTTTACAGATTAAAAACATAATTTACTTCAATTCTGTTCAAAACAAAAAGTACACAGGGATGTGACTTGGTGTATAGCTCATCAATAAGTTAACAAATAAATAAATAAACGTCAGAAAGAAAGACAGTAAAAAAAATAATAATAAGAGAATCTACACATTTTCTTGGTTTTGTGGTTAAAAAAAAAAAAAAACTATCTAGAGTATTCTGAGCTTCCTAAACTGTTATTTCTTAAACTGTTTTTATTTTATTGGTTTAGTTCAGGGACAATGCACACTAATCGACATTCAAAAAGTAAGTGAGCCAGAGTTAGCTTAGGGGGCTAGTTTTCATCTGCTGTCCCCTGCCAGATATTTAAAAGGCAACCTAAAACTACAGAAATAAAATGCACGTACAAACAAAGACCTCACTACTTTACTTTACTTTAAACTAACATATTCAATCTAGTTCCTTGTCTCCCACCCATTTCACCCCACTTGTGTAAATTGTTTCAATGTATCTTGTTCTTGTGTTTTTTATGATTGTCGAGTTTGTTTTTTTAAACACTGCCCTGTAAGGTGACCTTGAGTGCTATGAAAGGCGCCCTCAAATAAAATAAATTACTATTATTATTATTATTACTTCTTTTACTAAATGCTGTCCTTGATGCTGTGCCCCTGTCTGACCTGTTGGTATGTCTTTAACGGTCCTCCTCTTTCTCAGACTGGCAGGCGGCTTCCCTTTCTGTCCCTTCTTAATCTTTCTCTGTGTTTTGACATTGTTGCTTTTTTTCGGTTTCCTTCCTGTGCATCAAGTTGACATTAACATTTACACTGACGATACATTCTGTCTATCATATATATATATCACAAAGAAACTGTGGAGCCAATACACACTTGACTGTTAGAGATTAAAACATAAAGTTATCATTTTACTTCAATTCAATTCACTTTATTCTTCCCGTGGGGCATTCTAAAGGTGGACTCAGCAATTCAGGAGAATGCATGTTGTCAAAATCACTTTGCGTCGAAATGAGTGAATATCTCCTCATGATCCGCTACCTATCCGTACTGTGCATGCACTGAAAACAATTCTGGTGGTAATACACAGCCTTGGCTGGCAACATACCCGTTTACACTTGAGTTTTTAAAAGCGCACACATGGTACGGACAGGTAGTGAATTGAGAGGAGATGTTCACTGATTTTGACAACAAGAGTTCTCAAGAATCACTGACTGCACCGTTAAAACATAAAGTTATAATTTACCTAAATTCAATTCACTTAATTTATCCCAAATGGCAATTAAAAGGCACGTAGAGTAGCATCAAATTAGGGATGTCCATGGTTAACTGGTTAACCGTTAACCGCTAAGAAGATCTTTAACCGGTTAATACTAAAGGTTAAACGGTTAAAAAATAATAATAATAATAATTTCTCTGAAATCCGGACTCTTATTTTGATATCGCTAAACCGGATATAAGAATGCCAACTGTCGGTAGAATGAAACGAGTAGCGTAGGCTACGCTCAACTTTATAATAGGTCCATGGTACGCTCCCAGAAAGATAGCCAGTCACAACTTATGGTCACAACACTCCCCTGCCATGTGTTTGTATAATTTAATTAACAGCGTGAGCTCCCGCTAGCTTAACATAGCGCTAGCATTAGCCTTCTTGAGGTGGATGCAGTCCTGCATCTATCACCGTCTCAGTGAGTGTGAGGGAGTGACAGACAGCCAGGCAGTGAGTGCCCCTGCACAGACACGGAGAGGTCTGCCATGATTGTGTGCCAGGATCAATAGCGAAAATCCGTCTTAAACAAAAGCGTTAAGTATCGTTATGCAGTACTGATAACATCGGAGCTTATCAATATTACGGTCTTTCAAAATGTTGCCCCGTGCTCAGCACTACTTAGCATCCGTAGGCTACCCATCCACTAAGCCTGTGTGTGTGTAAATGTCTCTTTTCAGTCACTTATTGCTCTTTCTGCTCCTACATTCGCATACTAGACCTCTTCTCACAACAGACAAAGGTGCCGTGTGAATGTCAAAATGTAGGCATTTAAATTGGCTTCTGGTCCTTGAATCGTTTTTAAATTAATATGCCGGTCCTTGGAACAAAAAAAGGTCGGGAGCCCTGCTATAATGCTTCATGTATTTCACTATAAATCCGCTACATTAAATCTTAACGGTTAACCGGTTAATAACCGTTAATTCTGGTGGTTAACCGGTTAAAGAAAAAATTCTAAATGGCCATCCCTACATCAAATAGACACTTATCTTGTGTTCTTAATCTTACTTTTTCTTTTTACTATACTAGATACAAAGGCATGCTGGTTTCTATACTGCAAAATTATATCAGATGTATGTATGTATGTATGTATGTAAGGGCATCTTGGTATTTCTTGGCATACTGGATTTGACATCATGTATCCTAAATCTTTTTCTGGCATACTAAATAGTATGGAAGTAATGGGTATTGGAGCGCAGGGTTAAGACACAACTCTCATAAATTAACAAAGGCAATGTTGGTTACAATGAGGAATGATGTACTTTTAGCCACGATGAGAATGTGTGCTATGTGAGGAAGTTAAAATGCTGCTTTTGGTGGCAGAGCAGAGTGCTTCACGTCTATATTTGGACTCTGTTCAAATGAGTGAGTCATCATAAAGCAAAGCAGAGACAGTGAATGAATCGGCATTGAGCAAAGCATAGACATTCCCTGCGTTCCGAATCACATACTTTTTCTTTTTACTACACTACATACTAAAGTACAGAAGAGTTTAAGGGCCACAGGAGAGATAAACAAATCAGACAAGGAAGATTTATTTTCATTATGTTGAGAAATGTCAAGAATAAAGACGAATACTCAAAAATACTATTAAAGTTAGTGGGGCATTTCATGTATTTTCAGCATACTACAATTGACGTGCATGTATTTGGGACACCCTAAATCTTTTTTCTGGCATACTAAATAGTAGGGAAGTAATGGGGATTGGAACGCAGGGGTTGAAATGTTTCAGTTTGTTTCTTACTTCCATTGTCCGAGTCGTCACTGCTGCTCGGGTGCCTGCTTCTCTTCATCGTCGTCGCCATCTGTCTGTGGAGCTCCGGCGTAGGGACACTGCACAAAACCAAGACAGAGAGGGAGGTTTATTAATAATAATAATAATAATAATAATGGATTGGATTTATATAGCGCTGTTCTAGGCACTCAAAGCGCTTTACAGGGTTCCAGGTTCCATTCATTCACAAACAGTCATACCGGTGGCGGAAGCGTGGCTGCCATTCAGCACCTACAGCCCCTCCGACCACCACAAACATGCAGCAGTCATACACATTCACACTTGTAACTGTTTAGTTACAGATAGAATAGAATGAAATCTAATAGAATATCCTTTTCTTTGTCATTGTACGAGTACGAGATTAAGCAACTTCTCACTTACATGAAGAGCTATATGATATACAGCTTTAAAGGTGCAGTGTGTAATATGACATCACCAAGAAAGTTCTAGATGGTTCTAGAATGCAACGCTCCCTGGGTAACCCACCCCTTTTGAATAATAACAGAAGCTACAGTAGCCTTCAAGGACAAGAACAATTCTAAATTTTAAACAATGCACCTGATGACATTCCAAAAACATGGATGCCTCCATAAGACTTGCCTGCTCCATGTACAAAATGTAATATTAATATTTGTAATTCTCCGCTCAGGAGGATAATTCAGATTATTGGCAGAGGTGATTGTACACCAATGAGGACATATTTATGAATGAGGATATTGATTTTAGCTAATAAATTACTTAAAATGTTACACAGTGTCCCTTTAAAAAAGAAAATCATTTGGGAAAGAGTTAAGACATGACGTCATAGGATCAGAGTTGAATTAATCCCTTTCAAACTTGATAACCGTGCCAATTGTTGGTTTAGTTACAGAAGGGCTACAACATTACACACACAGCTTTGTGGGAAGAAAATCGAAAGACTGAAAAAGACTTGATGTTATAGGATCAGAGTGTAATTACTCATATGGATGCAAATACATGAACGGGGAGAAAAAAAAGAGCGCTATCCGAAGTTGAAAAAAACAACATAATGACAATCTGATGAAGGCTTGTGCTATTATGCTTAAACCTGCAGTGTGTAGAATGTTGGGTTTTATTTCCTAGCAGATTTTGTAGAAAGTAATTATAATATCCACAAGTACGTTTAATTTAGTGCATAATAGAAAGGGTCTAATGTATGTCCATATTTCTCCATACCTTGGACCAAAGCCTAGTTGCCGCCATCTTGAAAGCGTCATAGTTGGAATGTCATCAGGTGCATTGTTTAGAATTTAGAATTGTTCTTGTCTTTGAAGGCCACTGTAGCTTCTGTTATTATTAAAAGGGTTGGGGTTACCCAGGGAGCGTTGCATTCTAACCTTCTCGAACTTTCTAGAACTTTCTTGATGATGTCACATTACACACTGCACCTTTAAATTAACCGAAAAGTATTATTTGTACACTCAGATCAATAAGAGACTGAGATGTGCTTGGGAGTAGTTAATCTATGGAAAACTTGATGAGCAAATGAGTTCGGTACCAACTTTAGAAGACTTGTAAATGATGCCCTATTGCACCATTAAACATGAAGTTAGTTACATTGACAAATAAAGGCAAATTCATTACAAAGACATAAAAAACTGCAACTCACTAATTCACTATGCTGATTTAAGATCCACGGATACAAGTTGTTTCTTTAATTCTAGCTTTACAAACAGGATACTATCTCTGCTGCCCCTTGCACATTTCATCGGTTTTAAATTCAATTCTGAAAATAAATGATTTCTCTCAATTTTTACAATAGCTCTAATAAAAACATTCATTCTTGGAGATATCAAAACAAAACTCTTCTACTCTTGCCCCGATCTTGACACACACACACACACACACACACACACACACACACACACACACACACACACACACACACACACACACAGCTTAGCGATGATAACAAGTAGTAAACACATACAACATAGCAAAGAAGCAACAGCCTCGCAGCTAGCATCGTGCAAAAAAAAGGTTATTATGAACTCCTACCGGGTGGAAAATATCCCAGGCTCTGCTGCCAGCGTGCACACTAACCCAGATACAGCAAGCTATGCTAATGACAGCCGGCTAGCCACGGTTTGTTGGTGTGACGCCCCCTTCGTCCAGCAAACAGGCAGAGTAGCAGCTAACTAGCTTAGCGGCCACTTAAGATAATAGGCTAAAAACAACAAGCAATTAACGTTACCTAAGCAACGCGGCATTTTTTGACACATGGTACACATTTTAATGATATGGTGATGTATTAAGGTCACTATGGGAAACATATCGCCATATGTTAGTGTTTCACTGTCATTTTATTTCATATCAGACTCCAACTTATAACTGGCTAACGCTAGCCACTGCTAACGTTATGCAACATGCAGGCCCAACCAAGAAATAACCTTATTTACGATGAGAATGCTTTTATTCAAAATGCTCCACAGCGTTCGTTAACCTCAAATAAGCAATTTTTGCTCAACTTTTCTAGAAATCGGAAGGTGGTGTTTACCATAGATATGCACGTTTTACTCCACGTCAACGTCTCCACGTTACAGTTAGCTGACGTAAGTGGTTAGCAACACCGGTGTTATGTCAAATTCAGTTACCCTGTCAATATCTGATCGCGGATAGCAACGAGGCGCATTTTCAAATGGTAATTAAGAAACGTAGATAAAAACAACTCACTTAAAAAGTTACTTTTAAGGTATTGTGCTTTCCCTAGCGACTAAATGGAAAGATAACGGATTTCAAGAGCGAGATTTGAGTGAGAACGTGCGCCTTCCGGGGCTAGCGGGTGAACATGTCTCAGAGTGGACCCGAGTTTGACACAACACCTGCCGCTTAGCTCGTTTAGCATTAGCCATTGCTGCTAACATAATGTCGGCTTCTAAGGTGCCCCAGTTATTATTTAACACCACAGCCTACGTATACAGATACATATTCAACGTAAATGCTCAGTGCTTGAGTCAAAAGAACTACACAAAACACACAAGAAAAGTATTAATCGATTATATAATGTTGTTATGCTAGTTGAGTGGCACATCCACCATAACTGGCTGAGGTTAATCTTTGGCGCCATTTTAAATGACGATGTCTGACCATACTAAGCGATATAAACTCGTTCAGCACATTCTGGTACATTATGCACATAAGTTAAATGTTTGTAGAGTTGAAAGTAAAGTGGACAGTACGTACAGAGCACGCCAGGCCGATGCAAGCCGGTGTTTGAGTTTGAGGTGAGGCGCAGTTTTTGGAGCTGTGAGTTCCGCTTGACCCGCACTCCACATACACAAACACGGCGGGGAGGAGGCGACCCAGCCCGGCTGCAGCGGCGCCTGTTCCCCGCTGGGGGGCACCACACACCACCCTGAATGAAACAACCCACTACTAGAGCCAAAAATAACCAAATAGATCCCACAGGATTGTAGTAAGACCTTTTATATACAATCTATGAGTAGGGCCAACTAGTAGGTTCTTGTAACATTGGAATATTTAGTGACATCAGGTGGGGAAAGTTCTAAATTGCAAAAGCTACCTTGGTAACCCTTCCCTTTCGAATAATTACAGAATCAATCAATCAATCAACATTTATTTAGTGCATTACAGATGCTACAGTGGCCTTCAAGGACAATAAGCTAGTTACTAAAGTTGGCATCATCCACCACTGCCTCAAGGCTTTCCACAATATCAAGTGATGAGGTGAAGATGTATTTAGTTATTTATTCAATAGTAGGCCTACTTTTTGTTGCATTTTCCCAGGACATCGATGTGTATGTTTGTCCATTCTGTGCTACTGTAGAAACATGCTGGTGCAACATGGCAGCATCCGTGTAGGGTGATGATGACCCACTCCTATGTAGATATAAAAGGTTAATGTATACACTCATCAAAACATCAAAACATACAGTCTACCACCAAGTCACTAGTCTGTTCTGAAAATGCCAATACATTCTACTGGACCTACCTTTAAAGCTGCAGTGTGTAGAATTTTGGGTTTTATTTCCTAGCAGATTTTGTAGAAAGTAATTATAATATCCATGAGTACATTTAATTTAGTGCATAATAGCTGAAAAACATTGTTTTAATTATTTTTTCCCCCCTTAGAAAGGGTCTCATATATGTCCATATTTCTGCATTATTTTGGACCAAGGCCTAGTGCCGCCATCTTGAAAGTGTCATAGTTGGAATGTCATCAGGTGCATTGTTTAAAATGTAGAATTGTTCTTGTCCTTGAAGGCCACTGTAGCTTCTGTTATTATTCGAAAGGGGTGGGGTTACCCAGGGAGCGCTGCATTCTAGAACTTTCTTGATGATGTCATATTACACACTGCACCTTTAAAACAGCATGCTTCCTCTTGATTGTAGATTTTAAGCTTTATTGTATACCTAACTGTTTTGTTCTGTGTTTTCCAAATGTAGGCTATATGTGTTTTTTCCTCAAAAAAAGAAAGTAGCCTATAAAAAAAAAACAGCACGCTTCCACTGTCTCCCTAGGAACCAGATTGTATATGAAAGGAACCCACGTTGCCTGGTTACCAGTTTGAGTGTCAACAAACCTAGCTAGTGTTTCAACCAACCAACATGTCGTCCGGAGAAATGTCTCGTCGTGAAAAGAGAGGTAAACGCGGTGATAAGGATAGCAGCAGCAGGACACAGATAGAAGAAACCGTCTTATTACTACAATGGGACGCGTTGCCACCTGAAAATATAGAAGATCTACTGAAGAAAACCGATGGAGAAGTGTATTCGAAACTTAAAAAGACACTGGATTTCAGCCACTACCGATCTTGTATGAAAGAAGCGGCCCTGCTACAATACTACGTGTGTGGTTTCTGCTGGGCGAAAGAGGCCAACTTCACGCCAACGCAAACCTCATTCACCATGGCGGTGCTGCAAATGCTACTGGACAATATAAGCGAGAAACAAATGGTGTTAGTGGACAATTTGGTGGAGTTTGCTAAGGTCTTGAGTGATGCGTTCAAGTGCACCAATTCAGAAGATGACAACACCACCACGGCGTCACTTCTAGACAGAGAGAAAGCAATGGAGCTCACAAGTTACATCAGAGAAAGCTTGTTTGAGAAATACAGACTCTATGAGATTCTCTTCACGACGCCAAGAGACGAGCAACTGTCGGGCTTGGAGCAGAGCATCGATGTGTTCAGTTGTCAAGAAGATCTCACGCCGTTGGAAGAAGGAATTTCCACAAACTTGTACCCCCGATAGAAACATACCTACTCGCTATCTAGAAAAAAATATAGATGGACTATTTTATTGACGAATGAGCTGAAAAAAACAACTGAAACATCTAGGCTATATACTGACAGCCTTGTGGTTCCTTTATTGGGCCATATAGCCTACTATAGTAAATAATTGTCTTCCTGTGGAAATTTAAAAATACTATTATTGTTACGTATATAAAAGAGGACAATACATACCAAACCTATTTCACAGTTCTGCTGTTTTTTTTCACAATTTATGAAGGTCATGAATAAACTTCAGATTTTTACATCTGTGTACAGTATGAGTTTATATACTGCGAGGTTAGGCCTGTGTTATAGTGTTGCAATTATTTTGAATATTAACACCAGCATGTATGTGTTCCTGAACAACATAGTAATTTAAAGGTGCAGTGTGTAATATGACATCATCAAGAAAGTTCTAGAATGCAGCACTCCCTGGGTAACCCCAACCCTTTCAAATAATAACAGAAGCTACAGTGGCCTTCAAGGACAAGAACAATTCTAAATTTCAAACAATGCACCTGATGACGTTCCAACTATGACACTTTCAAGATGACGGCACTAGGCCTTGGTCCAAAATATGCAGAAATATGGACATATATGAGACCCTTTCTAAGGGAAAAAATAAATGATTCTAAACATGTTTTTCAGCTATTATGCACTAAATTAAATGTACTTATGGATATTATAATTATTTTCTACAAAATCAGCTGGGAAATATAATCCAATATTCTACACACTGCAGGTTTAATTCAGCTTCTATCTCAAAAAACATGTATAAGTGTGCAGTTACACTTAAAGGTGCAGTGTGTAATATGACATCATCAAGTAACCCCAACCCTTTTGAATAATAACAGAAGCTACAGTGGCCTTCAAGGACAAGAACAATTCTAAATTCTAAACAATGCACCTGATGAAATTCCAACTATGACACTTCCAAAATGGCAGCGTCAAGGCCTTGGTCCAAGGTATGCAGAAATATGGACATATATGAGACTCATTCTAAGGGAAAACATAATAATTTTTTTTTTTTCAGCTATTATGCACTGAATTAAACGTACTTATGGATATTATAATTATTTTCTACAAAATCTACCAGGAAATAAAACCCAAAATTCTACAGACTGCAGGTTTAAAGCGCATTTCAATTGCTGTATGTTTGGTATCGGTAGGCCTATGTAGTCCAATTTACAATGAGATGAAAATGAAATGAAATGTAATGTAATACTGTAAATGTAAATTACATGGGACTAAAACATGGAAGAGTTTTTTCACAGTGTGGTATCAGTGCTTTTATTAAAGTATATGATCTGAACACGTGTTACTTATAAACAGGTAAAAACAACAATAAAAAGCAGCTGCATTGTTAAAATTCACCAACCGAGGGTCGTATGAACATGCAGGGCTATGAAAAATACCAACATTTAAACATTTCTAAAAACTATTTACATATCAAACAAGTTATCTTAATGGTACATTGTAAAGATGCATGCTGCTAATGGGGGATGATCAGAGGATGAGTTAACAGTATTCAAAAAGGACCGTTTGTATGTTTTTCTATCAAATATCTTGTTGTTTGGCACTCACATCTCATTTATGACACATGCAAATCACAGAAAAAAATATAAATTCTTCAAATTAAACTTTTCCTGATATCCTTCCATTGTTATCCAGAATCTGTTAACCTATTCAGAGCAGAGATTATGTAAAACACAGTATTTGTGAACACATAAAAAATCCAGAAATGCAGCAAACATGGAAAACTATGAATGTGGTAGAACATTTGAAATATAACAATGAAAGAGCCGAGGGAATGTAGATGGACATTTTGAAGGTTGAATGAAGTTTCTAGGATAAGGTATGAATGAGAAAATGGGGTTTGAAACATCAATAAAAACGTCCTTTTTTTAAACAGCGATCTTTCCCTCAACTCGCATTAACTCTGTGAATCAGAGCTGAAGGCAAAACCAACTAACAAACTGATAGAACAAAATAATACATTTTTATAACCCATGGAGTGATGATAAATGGAAAATGAGGTTTGTCCTGCATAGTCTAATCTACGTGCAGTCTGAGAGCGAACCTGAACGCATCATACACACAGTCACACACCAAACACAACGACATCACAATATACAAAATTCAATTTTGTTTTTCTGACACTGCACTTGGAAGGTTTTGGTTTGAGTGAGTCATTGTGGAAAATGAGAGAAAATAGTTTAACACATTCAAACTCAAAAAAATAAAAATTAATAAAAACCAAACGGCAGACACGTGACTTAATGCTTTTCTTGACTTCTAGAGATGGAAATACTGAGAAATGATTGATGCTGCTTTGCAAGATGCACAAATGGTAAAATATTATATCACCGTTGGAATAAAGCACATGTCAATTAATTTATTTTACTTGTGTTCTTCACTATTCATGGGTAATTCAACCCAAATGATGCAAAACTCTGGATACATAACTTGTGACAGCGTGCCTGGAAACAGTGTGGTTCTGCTTTAATTGTTATTATAAAGCATGTATAAAGGAACACTCAAAATCCCTTTTTTATCGACAAACATTTTCGGTAAACTTTATTGAACAGTGTGCAAAAATCAACACTGTTGCCCTGGAAATATTTGTAAAAAAATAAAAATAAATAAAAAATAACATATCACAGTATAATGGTATGTACTGGCCCTTTTTTGTTAGTGTTTTTTTAATCAAACTGTCAGCAAAGGATCAAACTTTTTGGTCGAATTCCCAAAATGTCCAAAACTATTCCCTTAACCCCTGTCCTGAATTGATATTAAAGCAACACTTTGAGCAGTTTCTTTGCAAAGATGGAGACGTGTGTTTACAATATTAACTATCCAAAATATTCAGCAGATCGTCCAGAGCAAAGTTGTGTCAGTGCAAACCTCAAAAAACAAGTTGAATTGCAGAGGCAGAATCACAAAATCTAAAATAAAAACTCACTGGGGTTGACCATGAAATCAACTGTGATGGGATCAGTGTACCATTTCCTCAGAGCTTATATATGTTTATGTCCACATCCTTAATGTTTTCAAAGCATTAAAAAGGTAAAGTTTTATGTGTGTGTGTGTGTGTGTGTGTGTGTGTGTGTGTGTGTGTGTGTGTGTATATATATACTGTATATGGATATGTGTATGTATGTATAATTTGTTTTGTTTTGTTGTGTAATTATTGTCAATGACGACAGTGTTTTTTCTCTCTAAAAAAAAAATTGGTAAAAAAAATAAAAATAAAAATTCAATATTATATAAAATAATTCATATTTCCTTCTTTCAGACCCGACAGTGAACTCATCTTAAGGCCAGTATCGCGTCATAAGACTTCCCTGTCCGACACACCTGTATGTTGGTGAAGCCGGTGTGGGTGAACATGGCTGTGTACTGGGAGGGCGGGCGCTCTCGGCCCTCCGCCTGCACCAGCATGTTGAGAGAGAAGATCTGAGCCATGACAGGACCACGTCTGTTCTCAAAGAGCAGCGCCTCGACCAATAGCACGCCACCACCTGAAACACATGGATAGATAGATAGACAGACAGACAGACAGATAGACAGACAGACAGACAGACAGACAGACAGACAGATAGACAGATAGATAGACAGACAGACAGACAGACAGACAGACAGACAGACAGACAGACAGACAGACAGACAGATAGACAGACAGACAGACAGACAGACAGACAGACAGACAGACATGCAGAGGACAAAATCAGTAAACAACACCTCCTTTTGGTGGTCCACATCAAACACTAACAAAAAAAGTACCAGCCCGGGTTGTTCTCTGCATGTCATTCCCTTCCCAACCCCATCTCTTCACTTTGTCAAATAAAGCACGCAATATACAAAATAATATAATAATTATTATAATATAATATAAAATAAATAATAGGCTGTAAAATGGCCCTCCCTCTCTCTTAGAAGGAAACTACATGCACTGATTTTTATTGCGAAAGCACTAATGGGTAAACTACCCCTTTACATTTCAAATTTGCTTTCCTTCCATAACAGTGTTTACAAAACAAGGTCATCAGAATATATGTTATTAACCACACCACTAACAAGAACACAACTGGGTACAACAGCTTTCTCATCATATGCACCAAAGGTCTGGAATGAACTTCAAGCCACTCTAAAGCTGGAATCACTCCCACCACTCAGTACCTTTAAAAACATGTTACAATCAGCTCCAAAAGAACACTGCAACTGTTTTTAACCTGATGCCTTTTATTTATTTTTAATTTGTTTTTTTTAGCTGTATGTATTAGCTTGTTTTTATATAGCCTGTTATGAAGTGTAATTTTAGCATTATAATGTCAATTGTGGTGTACTTTGTTTGTGTGTGTGTGTGTGGCCTTGTGCAAATTCTGCAACTTCTTTTCTGCTGCCTGTCTTGGCCAGGACTCCCTGTGAGAAGAGTTACTGTAACTCAATGGGACCTTCCTGGTGAAATAAAGGTTAAATAAAATAAAAATAAAAATAAATAAATAAATAATAATCTTTTCAAAAAAGCAGCACACCACCACCTACCCCCCTACACCTATTTTTTGTTCTTTCAATGTATTTATTATATAAATGAATAAATAAAATAGTTAAACTGACCTGGTTTGCAGTTGTCATAGATCTTCTTGAGCAGCGTCACGCATTTCTCCTTGGGCCAGTCATGGATGACCCGGGCGAGAACGTACAGATCGGCAGGAGGGATCTCACCACTGAAGAAATCTCCTGCAAATACAACAGACAGAATGGGACTCATATTAGCAGGGATTTTTATTAATGTACAGGGACTCAGTGGCCATTTTATTACAAGCACCTTAACGCAGTCCTGCAATAAATCCTTTCTTCATGAAGTTTATAATGTTATAATGTTCAGATTTTGTTGATACTGAAGGTATTCCACAAAAAACCTGTATGCTTGATAAGCAAATGATAAAACAGGTATTTTGTTTTATGCAGAACAACCTAGTTCATTGAATTCATGAGTATTAATGACTTAAATAATACCTTGACATTTAAAACAATGACAGACATCAATGTAAAAAAATCTATTATTGCTATTTATTATACTGGTATTATAGATAATAAATCCAGATGAGGCTTTGCTCACATCTTGTAAACATTAGAGATATTTCCTACAAAACACAATAAGGGCTTCTTCATTTCCAACCAGAATATCCCTAAATATGCAATCAACCTGCATTCATGCTCAAGAGATTGTTTACAAAGACATAACCAACCAAATATCCAGTTTAATATCAGCTCTTTACGAGGTGAATGAGACACTGAATTGATACTAACCTTCTTGAAACACGACAGCGGCTGTAGAATCGTTCTCCTGGTTGAAATGTTTCTGAGCCGTTTGAACGACCTGAGGCAGATCCAGCACAGTGACGGAGCAGGAGGGATACGCCCTCACCAGCTCACGCGCCAGAGCCCCGGTGCACCCTGGGAGATAACCACACACACAACAGAGATGACTTGATTGTGTTAACTTTTTGGAGAAGTGATGGGTAACCATTCATCCAGCGGACAAATTGTATGACAATTAATAATGCAAACAAAAATGTTTAGCCACAAACAGACTACTTATCTAAATATTCATAGCTAATAATACTTATTCATGAATATATCTGTTCATCCTCTTACCTCCCAGATCCACTACGGTGCTGAAGCCGGAGAGATTGAACGCTGTCACGATGTCGTGTCCGTCCAGAACCCACGAGGAATTCATCAGACCCATAAACTTCAGCGTCTCCTCCTCTGATCTGTAGACGTTTAGTTTCACAATCAAAAAACAAAATTATAATAAATCCTCAAAGATTTAAACATTCCAGAGAGATGGGTGGGGGTTTTAAAGTTAAAGGTTGAGTCAGTGATTCTGAAAAACGCTTTTTGTCAAAATCACTTTTTGTCAAAAAATCTGTGAAAATCTTGTCACGATCCACTACCTGTCTGAAGCCTACTGTGGGTGCGCGGGGAAAAAATGGTGTGTATACACAGCCTAGGCCCTGTAAACGGGTATGTTAACAAAGTGGAAACATACATTTCAATTAAGCAATTAAAAAATAAATATTCACTGATTTTGACAAAAAGTGATATTGACTACAAGCATTCTCCAGAATCGCTGACTCCACCTTTAAGCATCTGAGGCAACAACACTGCAAACACTGACCTGTAAATAGCGTTGAATATCTCCTCTGGTGGAAGGCCAAAGGTCTTTTGGTTCTGATTCTTCCCCTCCCTAGAGATTAAAACAACAACTCCTCTGTTAACTGTGATCATAAAATCATAAATCCATATCTGTTCTATAAACCCAGTTTTTGACCTGAAGGGGTTTATAAAATCTTTTAAAACCATCTAATCACATTTTACCTTTAATCTGAATAAATGTTTCATAAAACCTTTAAGTAGACGACGCCATGTTAGTTGTTCATTTTATTTTGTCCTTTGTTTGTGTTCACTTGCGTTTTTGTTCATGAAAAATCCAAGAATAAAGTATTTGAAAAAATTAAAAGTCTACCCTGCGTTCCAAATCACATACTGTTTCTTTTCACTTCACTACATACTAAAGTACAGAAGAGTTTTAGTCTTTTCACTTCACTACATACTAAAGTACAGAAGAGTTTTAGTCTTTTCACTTCACTACATACTAAAGTACAGAAGAGTTTTAGGGCCACAGACAGGAGAGAAAAAAAAATTCAGATAAGGAAGATTTTTTTTTTCATTATGTCGAGAAATGTCAAGAATAAAGATGAATACTCCAAAATGCTATTGGAGTTAGTGGGGCATATATTTATTTTCAGCATACTACAATTGACGTGCATGTATCGGGACATCCTAAATCTTTTTCTGGCGTACTGAATACTAGGGAAGTAATGGGGATTGGAATGCAGGGCTAATTCTCACGTACCTAACTGTGTCTACCATAAAAAATCAAAAAATAAAGTATTTAAAAAAAAAAAAATCTAGTCCTCCACATGTCCCCACAACATTAGTAATACACGCAACACACACACACACACACACACACACACACACACACACACACAGTACCTGACAGCGTCCACCATATTGTTCCAGAGAGGGTAGATGGTCTGTGATTGATAGATGATCATGTCGTGCAGAGACTTTGCGCTTCCTTTCGCCAGGTAAAGATTTGCCACGTCGGTGCTGCTGTACAACGCTGTTACAAACAAAACACATTCACATTAAAGCTATAGTGCGTAACTTTTTTTAAATATATAAATGAATGTTAAATTCAAGCTCTTGCGAAAATTAGCTGACACAAAGTTGATTAAGCCCATCAGCTCCACAAAACTCTCTCTGTATTTCTCAGTATGGCAGCGTTTACAAACTGGTGTGCACACCCTGACATTGGTGCAGGAGCTCAGACAAATCGCAAGAAGAGCCCAAGAAATGTTTCAGTTGTTGATTCTGCTGCTAAGAAAAAAGCTGGACGTACAGCAGAAGGTATAACATCCATGTGTGAGTTTGAGAGATGTTTGAAAGCTAATGTTTCTTTATATTATGGCTGCACAGAACACACACCTTAATCAAATCCATACCTGGGGATTTGGGATATAATGTAATATGCGACTGTGACCCAGACTTAATCCTTTGACATCAGTGTTTGACCAAATCACATAATCACAAAAAATAAAATCGCTGCAGCCGGGCAACAGAACTTTTTGTTTGGTGTTTTGTGCCCCCAAGGCAGCGCTGCCTTGGGGGCACAAAATCCACCATCAAGCACAAAACTTGTTCAAGTATCTCGCAGGTGTCGCCATACTACTAACAAATATATTAGACACAGCAAAGATTGTTCACCCTTTTCTCCATCAGTACAGATGTACATAAAATAAATATGTTATTAATAAATAAATGATAAAAACAGAAATAAATTGGTAACAAAATAAATACATAACAAATAGATATAAATAATACAAAAATAAAATATAATAAAAATAAAAGTTTTAAAAAATAAATCATTTCAAAATAAATAGTTTTTTTTTTTAAGTTAAAAAATAAATAAAATAAAAGTTTAAAAAGATACAAATAATAAAAATATAAATAAATAGTTAAAAATGAAAAATATTTTTTTTTAATGAATAGTTAAAAAAAAGAAAAAAAACGTTAATTAATAATAAAAAATTAAATAAATAGTTAAAAAAAAATTATTGTTTGACCTGTGCCGTCGTCTCCTGCCTCCACCTCCAGTATCTCTATGCCGACCAGCGCGTCCAGCAGTCTCTCCGTCCCGTCCGCGCTGCTCTGCAGTCGCTCGGCAACGCAGCGCGCGCTCACCGGGTCAGGTGACGCGAGCAGGAAGTCAAACACTCCGAGCTCACAGGCCGAGAAGATCACCTGCAGAGACAGATTAGACACCTATTATATTATACTGTCTGTCTGTCTGTCTATCGACCGACCAACCGACCGTCCGTCCATCCATCCATCCATCCATCTACTGTATCTATCTACTGTAGGCTATCTATCCATCTATCTATCCATCTATCTATCTATCTATCTATCTATCTATCTATCTATCTATCTATCTATCTATCTATCTATCTATCTATCTATCTATCTATCTATCTATCTATCTATCTGTCTATCTATCATCTCTGCAGGGGACAGAGATTCTAAAAACATGGTCGGTTGCTTGTTTGGTCGATCAAACACTTTGGTTTAAACTGAAATATCTTCACAATCATCGGATGGATTTGAGGCCTTTTTTTTCTTTTTCTTATGCACTTAGAGAATGATGTCGAAATGTCAAGAATGAAGTCAAAATAGAATTTGGAGAATAAAGTTGATTAATTTACGCCCATGCCCCACTCCTGACCCTGATTTAGTACTTAGATATTTAATCATGGGCAGCTGGTTAATCTATACACTAGCCCTCACACAATCAGTCAAATGAGAAGGTTAAAGATCAAAAGAAATTAATCTGCAGCTATTCTGATAAGCATTGTTTTCTTCATGTAAGCATAGTCTATAAATATACTGGTTCCAGCTTATTTAAACCTGCAGTGTGTAGAATTTTGGGTTTTATTTCCTAGCAGATTTTGTAGGAAGTAATTATAATATCCATAATTTAATTTAGTGCATAATAGCTAAAACATTTTTTTTAATTATTTATTTTTCCCTTAGAAAGGGTCTCATATATGTCCATATTTCTGCATATTTTGGACCAAGGCCTAGTGCCGCCATCTTGAAAGTGTCATAGTTGGAATGTCATCAGGTGCATTGTTTAAAATGTAGAATTGTTCTTGTCCTTGAAGGCCACTGTAGCTTCTGTTATTATTCTAAAGGGTTGGGGTTACCCAGGGAGCGTTGCATTCTAGAACTTTGTTGAACTTTCTTGATGATGTCATATTACACACTGCACCTTTAATGACTATTTTTGTTGTTTTTTCCGTAATATTAGACACATTTACAACAATATATAGTGAGATTTTGGTTTGTTGCTGCGCTAAAACAAGAAATCTTGTTCTAAGCGTCAAAAGAAATACTAAAATAAATGTAGGCTATGTCTAAAACAACTTAACGATTCATTGGGAAATAATCTATCTATCTATCTATCTATCTATCTATCTATCTATCTATCTATCTATCTATCTATCTATCACTTGTCTGTCTATCTATCTATATGCCTGAATTAAACTTAAAAAAAACAGTATAAATTGTTACCTTGGAGACCCTGAAGCCGTTGAAATACTCCAGAAGTTTGAAAGGATAGTCCAGCTCGCTCTGGGAAAGATGCTCGGCCATGTCTGCAAAAAATCACGTAGAAAAAACAACCATAGGAATGCATGTAAGCTACGTTTGCCTTTTCATGGCCCCTACATTCACTTCTGATTGTTTGAGCATTAACTAGTGGTCCGATGCATGCTCACCCGACTCGGACTCACCGCACGTTGTTGCCAGTTGGAAATGCCCCAAAAATGATGCAGCGATATCCAGTTTTCTAAGCAAAGGTGTCGGTGTAGTGTAGTGGACCGTAGACTGAACTGTTGAGCGGTTGTCCTGGATGAAGTCTGCGGGAAATGGTGGACGGAAAGCGGGCACAGCAAAAGCGATGATCCGGGTCTTAAAGAGATAAGGGACCCGCAGCTATGATGGTTGATACGCGGTAATTCTTTATAGGTCCATGGGTAATACACTCTAGTTGAATGAATGACTTTACCCACACACACACACACACACACACACACACACACACACACACACACACACACACACACACACACACACACAAAAAGAGACGCTGCAGTTCCGGAGTCATCCGGGCAGCAGAGGGGCGCTGTTGAGCTTCTGAAAAACTCACACACTATTGAAAACACTAACTACAGGTATTTCCATTTTCTGATAAATGGTCCATGAATATTAGATATAGTTTATTTTTCTTTTTTTAATCAACTGTATTTTTTAACACAATAATGCATCCGTAATTATAATAAAATAAAATATTTATAAAAGTATTTGTCAATATTTTTTTTATTATACCAAACAACAATTATCTCATCTTTAATTGATGCATTTATTTTCTGCCAATTTCTTAATTTTCACGTGTAAGTACTCATTTCCCAATTTAGAAAACTTTTTACAGATTTTATTATTTTTCATGTATCTTAATATATTTTCTGAATAGTTTTTAGCTTTACATGATTTTTAATAATTCGTTTTTCAAAATTACAATGTATTTGTGTGTGTGTGTGTGTGTGTGTGTGTGTGTGTGTGTGTAACATTTCCCTTGTGTGAATTAATTAATTTCCCAACTACACATTTTTTTCCCCCCAGAAAACTCTCTAAACCATGGACCTATATAGAAAATATAGCTCTAAACATGCCCATAGTAGTCGCCATGTTTGTCTTAAAGGTGCAGTGTGTAATATGACATCATCAAGAAAGTTCTACAAAGTTCTAGAATGCAACACTCCCTGGGTAACCCCACCCCTTTTGAATAATAACAGAAGCTACAGTGGCCTTCAAGGACAAGAACAATTCTAAATTTTAAACAATGCACCTGATGACATTCCAACTATGACACTTTCAAGATGGCGGCACTAGGCCTTTGTCCAAAATATGCAGAAATATGGACATATATGAGACCCTTTCTAAGGAAAAATAAAATAATTTAAAAAAAAATGTTCAGCTATTATGCACTAAATTAAATTATGGATATTATAATTACTTCCTACAAAATCTGCCAGGAAATAAAACCCAAAATTCTACACAGTGCAGCTTTAATATTGTGAAAAATTCATCATGACAGGATTTTGTCTAGTCATCAGTTTTTCTCTCCCTGGTGTCTCTGAACATCTGGTTTTGATCATCGTTCAGCCGGAGGGTTGGCAGGAGGCAAACCGCTTGTTGCACATTTTGTTCCTGAGTTTCTTTACAAATTCACAGCACTGCCCTGCGTTCCAAATCATACTCTTTCTTTTTACTATGCTACATACTAAAGCATGCTGTTTACATACTACAAAATGCTATTATATGTATAAGGGCAACCTGGTACTTTTGGCATACTTGGATATGACATGCATGTATTGGGACATCCTAAATATTTTTCTGACATTCTAAATAGTATGGCTGTATGGGTATTGAAACACAGTTGTTTACAGAGCCTAGGCTGTGTATTAGCAAAATATTTATTTTTCAGCGCACACACAGTATGGACAGGTAACCGACCATGAGGAGATATTAACCGATTTTGACAACAAGCTTTCTACAGAACCACTAAAGTACACTCTGTAATTTGTATGTCCACTCTAAGTAAACAGTCCTGAACCAGAGTCTTTACTGACTTTTTAATGAACCATAAAACATTGTTTAGAGATCTAACCATGCCAATCTCTAAAAGCAAAATAAAACTCAAGACATCTTCAATTATTAACCAAATCGATTTATTATGCATGAACAAATCCCTTCCTGCCTCGGTCACGCAGACACGACACACACACACACACACACACACACACACACCCAACATTTAAATACATGACGTGGTGGGAATTCGGCATAGCTCACTTTTTGTCTGTTGCACATGCTTTAATAAAATGATAGATATATTTACAGGAGAAGCAACATCTTTGAACGAGAAAAAAAAACAAAAAAAAAAAACGCAAAGAACAAATAACAGCTCCCGGTCCCGCCCTGCAGCACTTTAAGCAAACAATTCCTTTTTTTTTTAAATGTATTTATTTATTTTTTTGGAAATTCACCCACATTTTTAAAAAGAACCAGAAGAAAGAAATAAAATAAACAAAAAATAATAATTGGGGGTTTTGGCCAATACGACATAGCATCACATGTATGGAGTTCATTGACTACATAAATATGGCAGTAACACTGAATATTTCATACGTTTGTCTATTTACAAAGTTTGTGAAGTGTGGGGGGGGGGGGCTTGGGGGAGAGATATCTTACAGTGTGTGTTGGACTGACTGACTTACACACACACACAGCGTATATTTGCCTTTCTTTCTAGTCTTGGGGGAACCGAGTTTAGGACTTTTTAAAAAACCGACACCTCCTAAAGCTCAAAATCCTTATATACTCACCTCCTTCTCCTCTGTTTACAACGGCCATGACTGACGCAACAAACAAAATAAGGCACAATTAATACTTGGACCATTTTCATTTCAAAGGGGGGGGGGGCGTCTACAGACTTTGCAGCTGGCTTTGTGAGCGAGTGAGATAGATAGTGGGTGAGTGAGTGAGTGAGTGAGTGAGGCATGTAAACAATTGAGCTCGATTCGATTGATTAGGACTTTATATTACTATCACCTTCCCTTTTGTATTTCCCGATCAGTGATTCAATCCGTCGGTTGAGATTCCAAACAGTTTTCATATGGCAAGGACCTTCAAAACCCCCAAAAACAGAACAAAAATAAACAAAAGAAAATAAGCCCCCCCCCCGTTAACCCGCCCGTTAGCCCACTATGCTACTCAACAAATACAATCACATGGTGACAAACAAAGAAAACTAGTAGTGCATACACTACAAACAGGAAAATGCGACATCTTGCCATCGCCACCAATTTCCACAGCGCTGCCCTCTCAGCAAGGGATGGTGTAGGAGTCAATGATGGAATAACTGCAAATATTGGATCCATTTTTCATTTTTAATGTCAATAAAAGCCGATTAATTAGTAATTTGCCAATTACGTAATACAATTTGTGAACCAATAGCATTATAACTGTTTGGTAACAAGTTATTCAATTATTGGCTGGTTGTTAAGGCGCCTGATAAACTTTACACAATTTCGGTTTAGATGAGGCGGGCTATGCGCTGGTGCTTATATGACACAATAAGTATTTTGAACCAATCAGGGCAGTTCTCTGCCTGAACATTCTATAAAAACAATGACTGCCGCCACGGAGACAGTCAGTTGGTCTAGTTAAAGCTTATTGAGACGCCCAACTTTGATAACATATACAGTTTTAAACTATTTTAGACCAGGTTTACAGAGGCTAAAATAACTTGTCACATTATAGGCAAAACGTTATCACAAAACTGGTTCAGAAATGTTGTTACGTTATTAAGAATATCAGCTTTTACTACATAAGAAAAATTATTACGCTATCGGCAATTATGACATCATAGACTTCTACATCCGGGGAAAATGATTTGAAAAAAAAAAAAACACAAAATAGAAATGATTGATTGATGAATGGCGTCCGAGAGAAAGCTGAAGCAGTTTCAATCGCCGTGTGACGAAACCAAAGTTTAAAAAAGAGCAAGAAGGAAAATCCATCTCTTCCCCACAAACCACCGTCGTGATCCACCGATCCCTCTTCAGCTGGCGACCTCTCACTCCCCCCAAAAAAACTCTGGAGAAAATTGCCTAAAATATTTTTTGTTTCAATACGTTTTACACCGAATGGCACAAGCCTTCTCCGCCCCAAAACCCCATGGTATGTTTACTGCCCTTTAAAGACATTTTTAAAGTAGCCCTCGTTGAAGGTTTTCATTCACTTTTCTCGGTGGTAAAATCTTCAAGGATGTATTGCTAAAGGGGAGGGAGGGTCCGCGCGTGGAGACTTGAACCCTAACCCCTTTCCACAACAGCCACGGCAATGGACAGATTTGTAGAATTCGGAGATTTTCGGGGAAGGAAAAAAAGGATTGGTAGATGAACCGATAAAGGGCTTGAGAATGAGGAGGTCTTGGGGTATTTTTTTAGGGTGTTTTTTTTGGTAGGGGAGAAGGTGTTTGGGGTTGTCTGTCTGTCTGTCTGTGGCAGCTATGTGGGGCTCCTGGTTTTTGGTTGGTCGGTTTAATGGGAACAGCTCAGTCGTGCTTCAGATGGTCCTTGACGTCTTCCTCGTCCGTGTACTCTGACGGCTCGTCTCCCGGCTTCAGCAACCGACCCACGTAATCGTATTTTTCTGGAAGAAATTGAAGAAAATATTGAGTTAATAAGTGGCATTTTTTTTGGGGCGCCCTTAGCTCAGTTGGTAGGGCGTCCCCCCCATGGGCCTCGGCCAGCAGCGGACCCGGGTTCGATTCCAGCCCGCGGTCGTTTTCTGCATGTCACTCCCCTCTCTGCCCCATTTCAACTCTGTCTCTACACTATCAATAAAGCATGAAAATGCCAACAAAAAAAGTGTCATTTTTTTCGACAATTTAAAATGTACAGAATGACAGGTAAAACATGAACACAGAGTAGGGAGGGTTCCATACGACACTTGAATAAAAACTCTGCATCAAAGTATTTATAGCTATAGCTACTGTCCCTAGAAGGGCTTTTAAACAATAATAAAAATACAGAGATGAAACAGCAATATTAAAAATCATACACCTGTACAATCCCCCCATCCCCATATGGGCCTACAGGTCTGGTTATAAACGTCTTTATAATGCGCTAAAAAAAGAGGCTATTTATTTTTTTTATATTTGCACGATTTAAAATGTACAGAATGACAGAAAACAAATGAACACAGTGCAGGGATAGCAAGGTGGAGTCAGCAATTCTGGAGAATACTCGCTGACTCCATCTTTAAAAAGGAAGTTATTATTAGCACCTTAGCTCCAAGCCGAAAGGTGACATAATTAAATGTGTATCTTTGTTGGAAAGACAGCTAAAACTGAAAGTTATTCAGTTTACAATGATTTAAAAAAACCATCACAATTCAGATGGTAGAAGCATTAGATGTTTGGTATTTATGTTTGTACAACAACCTAAACAATTACCTAAATAGAAGCCCATCATTTCCAGTTGATTACATGTATTAATCAATACATATTTCTGCTCTAGATGTTATCGTTTCTAACCTAAACCATTGTTTTTGTTTTTTTCTTCTAATTTCTGCCCTGAACATGATGATGGCAGAATCCAGGCTTAATGTGATAAAACAAAACCCTGTAAGTTATCTATTTTTTTAAGATTTTTTTTTTTGCATTTTCAAGCTTTATTAGACAGTACAGAGTTGAAATGGGGAGACAGAGAGAGAGAGGGGGGATGACCTGCAGTAAAGGTCCACGGGTCAATATGGTACGCGCTCTATCCACTACACCACCGGAGCGCCCCGACCCTGTAAGTAATTTACCAACATCGTCTTTTATTTAATCAGGGACTGTTTGAAGATGCCAACTTCTCTAAAGCTGCAGATTTAAAAGTAAGTAAGTAAGCAAGTAAGCAAGCAAGCAAGTAAGTAAGTAAGTAAGCAAGTAAGCATAGTAAAAAAATTAATCAAAGAATAAAAGGAATTTTAAAATTCAAATTTAAAAAGTGTCTCTACATCAGCCCTGTCTCAGCCACGGTGCCACTCTTGGTATTTAAGCAGCAGCCTGATGTAACCTACAGACGTTTCAGTCCAAAATTAGACTCCAGAGGATTCATAGGACTTTGAAATGAAACACCGGCTTTGAGGGTTAACATTTAAAATGACAGAGTGTAACTGGGTCTGTTATATAACATCTTAGACTGTGTTTTTTAAGAACAGGAGTAATCTGCTGCCGACAGACTGGCACATAGAAATATATCTGAACACACAGACGGCCTTTGTTTCCTTCTAGTTTCACAGCTTCCTGTTACAGCACATGTTGGAGGCAGAGGAGATTTTTTTACTTTGGGTTTATTCCAGAGTTTGCTTCAACTGCACACTCACAACTCATTATATGGGGGTAAAAGATCCTTAAAAGAGTGATTTTAAGCATTTAAATGGGATAATTTTATGGTTTTCTTAACATAATGATAGTTAACTCAATATGGGGACGAAACTGACTCATTATTTTCATTTTGGAGCCATCGTTTTATCTATAAAATTCCATAAAAATTAAAATATTGCATCTTTATGTAATGGGCAAACACACAAACAACATGCATAACTGTACAAAACAATACTTCTGAGCTTTTTCATTGTTGTTGTCGGAGGAAGAGTGGATCTATTTTCTGTACATACAGAGACAGATTTCTTCCTAAATATATTGTTATTTAATCGCAGAGATCAAGTTCAAACTGTAATACAAGATAAAATGCAATGTGTGTTTTCGCAGGATAAAACCCGCTGTGTGTTGTTTTGCATCCTGAGTGAACAGAACCAGAGACGCTGTGAGAACATTGTGTATGATTCTGATCCTGTGAAATGTGAAACCGATCGATATGTGAGCAGCATTTCATCTGGTGGGAAACGATTCAAGATTAAAGGCGTTGGGGCGCTCCGGTGGTGTAGTGGATAGAGCGTGTACCATATTGGCTCTGGCCTTCGTTGCAGTGGTCGCGGGTTCAAATCTGACCCGTGGACCTTTACTGCATGTCATCCCCCTCTCTCTCTCTCTCTTTCTCTCTCTCTCTGTCTCCCCATTTCAACTCTGTACTGTCTAATAAAGCTTAAAAATGTCAAAAAAGTAATCCTTAACGATTGATAATCACCGCGGAACCTCACATGAAAAATTCCCTTGAGTTGAATATTTTCAACTCATGCCAATGAGCGGGAGACACAAATTTCCCGAGTTCGCACCGCGGCAAGCGCATCAAACGTGCTGTGCGAGGTGAATGCGCTTCTACTCACGTCTGTACATTGACTTTGTATGTAAAGTGACCTCCCCTTACGCCCCAAACGTGTTTGGTGTGGACGCAGCATTAATCTTCTTGAGTGAGGAAAACCTCAAAGCAAAAAAAAAAAAAAAATTTTTTTTTTTTTTTTTGAAATTTCCTATTGTAAAGTTGCCCCTTACCCATGAACTGCATCTCCCACTCCCTGACGCTCTCCATCTGCACCGCGTTGAGGTCTGACAGGTCGTCGTACTCGTCCCGTAGAGCGTCTTTCTCCAGGCAGAAGGTGGCCAGGCCCCGCGACGCATCACGACCCGCGAAAATGCCATAAGGACCATCTGAGGGGGAATAGAGAGACACAAAAAAGGTTCGGATGCAGGGTTTCTAAACATTTTCCATTTCAAAATTCCATACTTTTCCAGACTCAAATGTTCAGGATTCTCTGTATATTTTTCAGTCTATATTTGACATCCGAATACAAATAATTTGATGCTTGTTATATAAATGAATGGTTCTGAAGCCAGCCCTCGGAGAACTTACATCGACCCATGACAATATCTTTGCCCAAACTCAGGATGAATAAGAGTTTAAGACACGAAGCTTGAGAATTAATTTCTCACTGCAGTCCTGTGTTCCCAATTGAAAAGGTTTCCTTCCACTATACTACACACTGCAGCTGCCCTTAAAAGGTACAGTGTGTAATATCAAAGTCTTTCCACAAAATCAAGTGATGAGGTGAAAATGCATTTAGTTATTTATTCTACAGAGTATTTACAGAAGCTACGGTGGCCTTCAAGGACAAGAAGCTATAGTTACTAAAGATGGCATCATCCACCACTGCCTCAAGTCTTTCCACAATATCAAGTGATGAGGTGAAGATGCATATCATTTAGTCTATAATACGCTCCCTTGGTAGCCCCTCGCCCCTTTTTTTGAAAAATTATCTGGTTTAGCCACCGTAGCTTATTTTATTTTCAAACCATTATACACTAATTAAAACATTACTCATGATTATTATATTCCATTTCTACCCAGTCTGTTCTGTCTGTCTGCCAACACACACACACACACACACACACACACACACACACACACACACACACACACACACACACACACACACACACACACACACACACACACACACACACACACACACACACACACACACACACACACACACACACACACACACACACACACACACACACACACACACACACGGGTTTCACGCCGTTTGGTATAAAAAAATAAATAAACTGTGAAAAAAAATATGTGGGAAAAACCAGTTCCAGCAACAAGTCAACCCTTCAGTGATTCATTCTGAGTCATGTGCTGCTGCTCCACATTAAAATCTGCCAATGAATGAAGCACTTGAACGCATCACAAATAAGATGATGAGTTCAAGGAACAACCGTGGGCTCCGGAGAAACCAGATACACTTTCACTTTATCTGGAATGCTGTCGAGGAGTCGTCCTTCAACAACTGAGAATGAACTCCTTCTTTATCATGTTTGGACTAGAGAGGGAAGATGTTGAATGCATGACAGCTGGCACACAATCTTAAAATGACAGATGCACTGTTGTATATTGTATATTTTTTTTGAATAGTTATTTTATGCATTTATTTTTATTATATAGCTATGGATCTACGTGAGAGTCTGAAATTATTGCTATTATTATAATTGATAAACTTGTTCACTGATGTCTGGTGCTCAGATTTTTTCTGTCTAATAAAAACTTTTTCTGGAGCTTTAATTCAGCTTGTAGATTCCCTACTTGTACTTTTTAAATTGATTATTTATTTATTTATTTTTATTGACATACTCCTGTGTAAATGTACACGTGATATTGTTTATATAGTCTGGTCTGTGGACTGTTGAAACTGAGTTGCCCTTTGGAATACATAAAGTAGTTTGTATTAAATGGTTTCCTTTCTTTGTCATGTGTGAGATTAAACTGAATATCTTTAGATTTTGGGTAAATATAATAAGCAATTTGAATTTGATTAGATTTTCCTCAGTTAAGTCATTGAATATTTTTTTTATAATGTTGTCGGACGTTTTTCACATTATACAACAAATCAAGGACTACCAAGGAAATCGTTGGCTGTTCTAACTTTTAAACTTTAAATAAAACCAAATTACTTAAAACATATTTTACTGTAAGGCAAAGAGACCAGCCTGGATTTTTTTTCTTAAATCTTTATCTCTACATTACTTATTTTATTGTGAATTTGGTAGAAATGTTGTCAGTAGTTTATATAATAAAATCCATATGTTCATTTTACTCAATCATATGCCTCTAAAGAGTAAAAACAAGAGACAATGAACATTTGGAGTGGTCTCTTAATTTTTTCCAGAGCCGTATATACAGTGTATGGTTTCTATATTGTCACAGGCTGCTGATCTATCAGTCCTCTCCTCTGTCGTTTGCATGGATTGAATTTCTTCCAACGTCAGGACTTAACTCGAACACAACAGAATTAAATAATCAATAACAGGGCAAACTGATCTGATTAGTAACAGTTATCCGGCTTTCAGCTCTGTTTAAATCTGTCACCACACAGAAATTGATTTCCCTGGGGTTGGGGTATTTTTAAAGCTTGACTGACAGATCCCTTATTATCAATATTGACGTATTCACTCAGTAATGTTGTGATATATGTTTTTGTCAAGCTCTGGTTATTGCCCTGTTGAGTTACTTTTACCAATCACAACTTAAAAGATTAAATCCCAAAAAAGTGTGGGGAAAGAAAACGTATACAAAATATTTGTATAGCAGTTCTTAGAAGTGGACATTTTTGTAACAAATGGCCTTAAAATGGTAGAAATTCTAATGATTCCAGAGGGTTGATTAAATAAATACTTGAGTTCAAATCTCTCCATGATTTTTACAGTTTTAGTGCTGATGTATAAGTGGAAGATCTTACAAAGGAGAGTGTGTTAAAATTTGGTGTATTTCACTCAGGAATTTCCAGTTTTCCCGTTACAGAAAGCTCTCCTGATTTTCAGTCACATTTCAAGCATTTCTCAACCCCTTGCCTCAGGCCAAAACCCTCCTGTTTACTCTGTCCTTGTGTTCCAATCCCCATACTGCCTTACTATTTAGTATGCCAGAAAAAGATTTAGGAATGTCCCAATACATGCACGTCAAATGTAGTATGCTGAAAATACATAAATGCCCCACTAACTCCAATAGCATTTAGGAGTATTTGTCTATATTCTTGACATTTCTCGACATAATGAAAAAAATAAAAATCTTCCTCATCTGATTTTTTTTCCCCTCGCCTGTGGCCCTAAAACTCTTCTGTTCTATATTATATAGTGTAGTAAAAAGAAAGAGTATGTGATTTGGAACACAGGGCTTGTGTTTTAAATCATCTGACCGGCATGTGAAGTATTCTGTACGCCCTCAGGTGCTCAATTCGTTTAAATTGTGCAACAGAACTAAGAAAAAAAAAAACTTTTAAAAAATGCAGTTAGTTTTCAAACGGTTGACCGTGAAGCAGAGAAAAATCTTATCACCTCAAAGATTAGATGTGCTGTTACCTTACATAACCTAAATAACCAGCTTTTCACAGCTGTTAAAGGAGCAGTGCGTAGAATTTATTGGTATTTTTTTAGAACAGAGTTGGTAGAAATGTTATATAATATTCATAAGTATGTTTTATTAAGTGTATGTTCACTTGAAACAAAAGTTATTCCTTAGAATGACCCTTTTATATCTACATAGGAGTGGGTCACCCTACACGGAGGCCTCCATGTTTTTACAGTAGCAGAGAAAGGACAATCTTGGCAGCTTTACGCGTGTTTAAATATAGTGGTGGGAGTCCTGGGGAAATGCACCTGTTGGAAGACCAACAAGAAGAAGTCCTATGGAATAAATAACTAAATACATCTTCACCTCATCACTTGATATTGTGGAAAGACTTTAAGGCAGTGGTGGATGATGCCATCTGTAGTTACTAGCTTATTGTCCTTAAAGGCCACTGTAGCATTTGTAAATTCTTAGGAAAGGTTAGCAAGGGAGCGTTGCAATCTAGAACGTTAACCACTTCATGCCAATTAGACTAAATACTCTGATATTACACACTGCACCTTTAATTCCTCCACTTCACACCAGCCAAAGCAACATACTTTAATCTTTAATTCTATTATTAGGTTTTGTTTCCTAAAAAGGGTCATGAATCTTGACTCACAGCAAAAGAATTAGAGCCAGAAATAAATGACATCACTAGATCCAACCAGCTGACTGTTACTGTCATGTTTGATCATCTTTGGGGTTATTAAAGGTCATAAAATAAAAAAATTAATGCACATGTTTAGCTGATTATCTCTTAGTTTACTCACAGCTCCCCACAGCTTAAAGAAAGTTAGATGTAAGACTATATAATGCCACTCGGAAATAATGAAAACAATTCAACAAGAACCAAAACTGTAGAAAGGATTCTTATACTGATTTTTAAACTAGTGATACATTTGTTTTTGTCCACTGGTACATGGCTTGGTCAGCTATCTGTTAAAGTCCACTGTTATAGACCCGAACTATACCATTTAAGATGTGAACCAGTCAAATCCAAAGTGTCATAACTTCCCAGTGTATGTGGATGGATTCAGAAACTTGGCATCGTCATATGGGTGTAGAATAGCCGACCTGACTGACACCCGAGCTCGCTCTAAATAATTATAGTTTATGTCACACATACACACACCCATAAACTACTGTGTGTGTGTGTGTGTGTGTGTGTGTGTGTGTGTGTGTGTGTGTGTGTGTGTGAGTCAGGCGTGTCATGCAGTATAGCAGGCTGGCCTTGCTTAACATTAAAATAAAACACTTTAAAAACCTGCTTGGTGAGTAGACACACGCAGTATTTGCTCTAGGTGAGCTACCTTTAACTGTGCATCTTATTATTTGCATAGCTGACAGAGCACCCAGTGGTCCAAGGTCCCTACAATAGCAAATACAGCTGTATTAATATGTGTTAAAGTTAAAACAATTGGTGCAAAGTTGCCAATATTCATGCACGGTGCGTCCCCATTAGTGTAAACAAGCGGCAGACACCTAGACAGTGCAGTGTCTGAGTAGGCTAACGTTAGCATGCTAGCTGGGGGTAAAATACACATTAACAAATCAACCAAAAAGGAAAAAGTTAATTTATTGAGAACGCATATAAAAGGTTGAGATGTGTTCGAACATAGGCGTGACCGTTATGCTCCCCAAAACAGCCCGCGTCCCATTCAGAAACACAGACAAAAGCGTAGGAGCTAAAAGCTAAGCTAACAACAACCGTCTGCGCCCAATTTTTTTTTTAACCCGCGATAAAAGTCACTAATAGCGGGGACGTGTCATGATGCCAGTGGGTTGTTATACACATTTCTAGCCATCTCATCTATCCCGTAACACTTCTTGCCACTAGCCAAGTCGATCACTTCCATGTTACACCCATTACGAAGCCCCTAAAACAGCTAGCGTCCCATTCACAAACAGACAAAAGCCTAGGGAGCTAACCGCTAAGCTAAGCTAACAACAACCCAACCGCCTGCGCCCAAACATTTTTTATTTTTTTTACCCGGGACAAAAGTCACTAAAAAACGAATACGTGTCAAACTACCATCGCGCTATATCAACAACCAGTATATCTCCCCTTTTCTCCCACACTCACCTTTCCCGTAAAACTTCTTGCCACTGGTAACGTCGAAAATCTTCATATTGACAGCCATTAAGATGCGTGGGTTTTGGAGCCCGTCGTGGTCCGCCAGTTGGTCCAATGTGAAGTCCCGTCTCCTCATCTTGGGCAGCTTCGAGGCCTCATCGCCGCCATGGGCCTGGTCGGGCGCCCCAACCAACCTCTTGCCCCACCGCCGATACACCACCACACACACAAGGACTAAAATAGCCAAAATACTGAGATTTAGCAACATCGCTCCGAGACCAAGACCACCTCCAAAACCGTCCGACTCGTCCGCTGTCCCTTGCCCGCCACTGGTGTCAACTGGTCCGCTAGAAGAGTCTCCATCGTCCGCCATGCTGTTAGCTGGAAAGCGCCTACCCGCCCCTAGACTGATGCTACGTTCACGGCCCCCAGGAGGAAGCGGAACCACTAGTTGAGTTGAAGGAGTGAGCGAGTGAGTTGTGTACGTGTTGGTTGGTACATTGAGTTCCAACCGTTTACTTTCACTGGTCACTCACTGGTCAATCGATTATTTTGCTGATGGATTTGCCGATAGATCATTTAAACCGAGTCCAGGATCCAAAGATATTCATTCTGCACGAACACACACACACACACACACACACACACACACACACACACACACACACACACACACACACACACACACACACACATATTAATATACATTATAGCTAAGTGTAATTTAAGTATATTATCCTTTTTACAAAACAAAAAATAATAATTTAAAAAAATCACATTTTAGAAACTAGAACTTCTAAAATGCAACTGACACTGAAATCTTTTTGTGTGTTAAAATTCAGCATTGTTATATTATGGTGGCTAAACAATTTGTCTTTTCAGTATTTAAAATTAATTATTAATTATTGTGGAATAAAGAACAAGAACAAGTATAAAATAAAAGTTTCATAATAACATAAACAGAGAAATTAGAGGAGAATGGGCCTAAAAAGGATAAAAATCTTATTTTATACATCTTCTTATTTTTTCAACTATAACAGAGACCTATAATCAGCATGATAACGACTGTAAGTAAACTGTAGTAGTGGCCTACGTGACAGTCCCATTAGGATCCACGTCTCATGTACAGGTTTACTAAGGACACGTGAACGCAGCAGGACACCCGCCCACCACAGACACGATTTTTTTAATGTGTTTTGTCTCCCGTCGGGATCCGTAGCGCAAGAAACAGACACATAACTTGTAATAAAAACTTAAAAATAGGAAATAGTTTGGAGATTGTATTTTGCTAATTGCATATTTCATGGAAGTTTTGTCTGTTTTATGTTGTTAAACCAAAATGTTATGAGTTTTTTAGGCTACAATATGCACTTTTGATACAATAAATGCCATTTATTTTCTTCATAAGACCATTATTTTGTCTTAATATGACCACAAATGTACTGAATGTAACATAACTGTTCAAAGATTTCTAGCTACCCCATTTGGCCTTTAAATTCTTGTCCCTTATCTGTTTGCTGTATGTAAACAGTTTTCTCCCGAGTGAGTGAGTGCTTGTTGACTTTGCCAGGAGACGATAACTGGTGAAATGCACTTGGCGGAACAAATCTCACTTTAGATTTATACACTCGACTGACGCAGCCAACTGAAAAACCTGATGATCAGGCTCGATGGGTTGCCCCTAGCGACGCCTTAAAAACATCATCAGGTGGTTTATGAACGAGTTATTATTGCGCGCAGTCAGCACTTAGAAAAACTAGGACAGATCACACAAACACAAATTCATACAATCAACGGTTATTTTATATTTTTTTGCATTTTTTTTTGTAACAATTCATCATCAACATGCATCGCTTTAATCCTAAAACACACTCAAAACCACACTACCGATAAAACAAAAATCACTTCTTGAAATCAAAAAAACAATCAAAAAAAAAATAATTGAATAGTAATAGTAATGATTTTTTATAGTATTTACATTTTTTTTCTTTTAAAATTCAACACTAGAACCTCTTTTACAGAAAAAAGTTAATGATTTAAGTGCGTCTAGAGCACTAAAAGTGTCAAACATTATGTGAAGTCAAAACTTCAAAAGATAAAATATACTGTCGTTTTTTTTATGCTGCGAGCTCACACCCATAATTCCAGCAGAAACATTTCTATTTTTTCAAGTTTTTTTTTTTTTTTATATCATATTCATAGCAAAAAGCCTTTTAAAAACTGCAATGATTACCTAAGACTATTCCATCAAATCAAGTATATGGAGGAATAAAAACAAAAATAAAACAATAAATTATACTACTAATGTCTGGGTGTGTAAAAAAAAAAAAAAACGGGGCTTAAAGCTTCCCAGATAAAAAATAATTTTATCATAATTTCTTGCAGGTTTTAATTAAAAAAACTAAAAAGGTGATAAGTTTAGTAGTGATGTAAAAAAGTCAAGTCTAGACCTGAAAAATAAAAATAAAATCGGGGGCACATGTGTTAGGGAGCAGCAGTCCACGAATTTAAGCCGTCAACTTGATTGTCATGAAGAAAAAAAAAATTATATTCAATGAAAAAAACCTGCAAGTGGTGGTGAAAATTCCCCTGGGAAGACTTTAAAAAGCTCAAATGTGGACTATTTTATTTTATTTTTTTGTGTGGTTCGACTCCTGTCTTTTAACGGTGAACTAGATTAAGGCACACGACAATCGGCGCTATATCTTATCTTGGCAAATCACAGTTAAACAGCGGGGCAGAGGAGAGGAGAGGAGAGCTCTTTACAGATCAACATGGAGATATCAACACACTTTGTCCAAAGAGTTTTGGAATCTGAGAGAATAAACAAACAAAAAAAAGGCAAAATGCAGGAATGCACTTTCGAGAATACATTTTTTTTTTCTAAGTTATTTTTCTTTGTGTAAACGTTAAACGAGCTGCTGTGAAGGCGCACAGATTTCAAGAAGCTCTCTCTCTGCCTAGTACGCTCGCTCGCTTTAAAAAATGAAATGCACTGATAAAAACAATCAAATTGTAGTCAACCAGGCTCAGTCTTGTGTTCATATTCCAAAACAGTTTGCCACTGATTAGAATGGAACGCTGAGCTCGGAGCTGTTGCCACCGCCGTAGCATTTTAGCTCCACATCTCATTCGAACCCAAAAACCTTCTTAAGGCGATTTTCACTTATTGGGTGCAACACTTTCCTTCTTCTTTGCAGCTCCGGCATCGGTCTTCTTTCCCGGGTTACTGGCTGGTTTCTGGGCAGCTTGAGGGGCCGATTTCTGGGCAGCAGCAGGCGCCGATTTCTGAGGGTGATCTTTGGGTGCGTTGGATGCGGTTGTGGGTGTCTTCTGCGCTTGATCTTTCGGTGTGTTTTGCGTGGCTGCGGTTGTTTTCTGCGCCTGATTTTTGGGTGCATTCTGTGTAGTTGTGGTACTTTTCTGTGGCGGATTTTTGGGTGCATTCTGTGTAGTTGTGGTACTTTTCTGTGGCTGATTTTTGGGTGCATTCTGTGTTGCCGTTGTAGTTTTCTGAGGGGGATCTTTGGGTGCGTTCGGTGCGGTTGCCACTGCAGCGGTTGAGGTGGTGGCAGTGGGTTGAGGGTTTGAAGGCTTGGGGGCCTGTGTCGGCTTTGAGGTCGAGTTGTGTCGTCTGCGGCGGCCGTCATCCCCGGCCGAGGATGAGTGACGTCTCCGCCTGCCGCCCTCCTCTCCGGTCGGGGGCTGAAGGGACGAGAGAGAAAGAGTTAGTGACCGAATAAGCATATTCAATAAAAACAAACCTGAAAACTCAACTGTTCATCATGGCATTTCGACTATAACTCAGCACGTCCCCCTGCTTTCATTATTCATTATTTGTTTGCTGATTTCTCCCCTTACAATTGTTATCATCCACTCTTTTTTTTTCAATTACAAACATGACATCACTACAGACAAGACTTCACCAGACAGACGTAACAGATTACCAAGATTATAATGTATCTATTATTGTAATATATGTAGTATTAAATCTGTTGCATGCAGGTGTTTTAAGCGTCTTAATGTAGAGATTCATTGTTTTAAGCGGCAGTACAGCAGTAAAAATGAGTTAAAATTATGTTGATTTTCAATTTTTTTCTCTGAAGTTTTGAGTACAATTTAAATGTTTCATAATTAAGTGCCTGTGAGTATAGCAGTAAAATATGTTGACATTGCAGCTATTTCAATGTTATCTCTGAAGTTTTAAGTAGATTCTAAATTGTTCTTATGTCAGTCTGTGACACTCACCACGACCCTGAAGTCCTCCAGGTTCTTGAACTTGGAGAGATGTTCCTGCAGCCGCGGGTCGATCGGCTGGTTCTTAATCTTAGAGTATTTCAAAAAGGCCCAAAACTTCTCCAGTCCGTACAGTTGGCCTAATGGGGGGAATGAGAGAGAATGGAGTTAGTAAGAACAGAGGCTTATCAATTTTGTCCCACGTCAGGACCCATACTGCAAGGAAAATACCTTGTAATACAATTTAAATAATAGTTTAAATATATACTAGCAAAAGAGATATTTTCTGAAGGTTCTGTCTTTTTTATGTTTTTAAACGCTGTGAAATGATAATGAAGGATGAAGCATTTTCAGTCTAAAAAGTCAAACGCAAACAATCAAAGGTTCAACCGAGGATTAAGGTAGATAAACGGCGGCCATGTTTCTCTGCTGTTTGTTGGATCAAAGTTCATCTCTGTGATTATTTATATTCTCCGGTTGAACTAGATGTTTTATGGACCTTGTTTACTGTAAACCAGAGTATCCTTTGCAGGTTAAAGTCAAGTACATCAGCTTTTGTGGTGTATTTGGGGCACATATAGGCAGTGTTTACAGAGCCTAGGCTGTGTATTAACACTGGATTCTTTTCAGGCGAGAATGTGTGAGTCTATAAGTCTCACAATCTTGACATTGTGAGAATCGGAAGAAAACGATTTGTGTGAAAGCAAAATTACTACAGGAACCATATTAATCATTGTATCCTTTGGTTGTCTAGTCTGTGTGTAAGTGCAGGGGCATCTATGAGACGGATCAGCCCACCACAGTCCAAACAGGAAAACGTTTAACCAAACGGCAAGATAACTCGAGTGGAAGTAAGTTGCTTAAGCCTTCAATGCATTGTGCTTGAGTGGGTCAGTGACTGTGTTGAAATAGGGCTGAGAAAGCTACACTAATGCCTTTTTTTCTTTTTCCTTTTCTCACACAAAGACACATTCAGATAGAACTTTTAAGCCGAGTGAAGCAGGTTTAAATGCAATCTCAATATTTTCCTATGTCTTAATTCTTAATGTATTTGTTATAATACCGCCTGGAAAGCACTTGTGTCTGAATTGTGAATCAATGTAATGTTGATTTAAACAGATAAGGATATTTGTGTTAGCAGTTTGTGTCTTTGTTTAACCGGTAACTCCTCATATGAAGTGAATGAACTAGTGTATAATCACATAATGAATGTACAGAACAGATATATCCCATGTGTATTTAAACACATTAAAAAACATTTTGTTTGCCTCAACGTGCAACTTTAATTCTTATAGTCATTATTATTTTATTCAGTTATGAATTTTTTGTTGTTTGACACACCGCATCAACAAACCCTTTCATATTGAACTTGTGAGTAACTGAATTCCCCCCACACCCCATTTTTATTCAAAATGTATTTATTTGATATATTTTATAATATTTTTTTTAATTTTGTAATTTAAATTTCAGAACTTTATCAATGGTATTTCCATTATTGCTCTTTTATGTCCAATTTATGAATTTATTTTATTTTATTTGCATTGTACTAATCTGAGGAGAAAAAACAAGTTTGGTCCATAACAGTAACAGTGGGCAGACATGTGATTTAATTCTGACAGTCCTCTGACATTGAAAAGTGAAAGTCTGTCTGCTTGTCCATGTTATTTACCTCTCTCAAAGTCCTGGATGGTTTCTTCCTGGAAGTCCTTGAACAGATCAACCCGGAATCTCTTCTCCAAACCGTAGCTGTAGTATCTGAACAGACACTCCAGGCCGTATCTGTGCGGGGAACAAAGCAATACAATCATTTATCTATTTATTTATTTATTAATACTTACTATGCGCATTCTTATGCCCTTATATTGTAAATTTTCACTTTAGTTTTGCGTGAGTCAGCAATTCCGGAGAACTCTTTAGCCATATCAGAAAACTCCTCATGATCCACTACCTCTCCAAAAAAATCTGGTGTTAATATACGGTTTAGGTAGCCTGGTCCAACCAGACCATCGTACTTCATTTCATTTGTACAGATGGTCTGGAAGTGCTGTAATTGGCAAACGTTAATTCACTTGGAGGCGGGTGTCTGTCGAAGTTTAAAACTATTGGATCTGCCCAGTGCCACTCTGGATTAGCCAACCAATCGCATCACGTTTGGTCATCACGTGTGTCATGAGCCGGCTTTTGATGGTGCCTTCCAGTTGGACAGGGAACTCGGAAATTTCCGACTTCACTACATATTGTAGTCTATGAATCTACCGGTACCTGGCAACAGTAACTTGTTAGAGCCTAACGTTTAGTTCTTTGGACGAGAAAGGTTTTAGGCGTCCATACTTTCGCGAGCAGATGCACTGGAACACAGACAGGTCGGAACTCGGAACTACCATGTCGGAAATCTCCTTCTTCCGAGTATAAAGCAACGCAGCATTCAACTGAAACTGGAGCGTTCTCAGCCACTCGCTCTGTTCGCTGATTGGCCGATCGTAGATTCTCCGGAGAATCTGGGAAATGCGCTTTACACCCAGACTGACTACTGAAGGGAAAATGAAATTTGGCCGGAAGTAGGCGGGCGGGCGGAGCCAGGCTACGGTTTAGGCTCTGTAAACTGGTATCTAAACAGGGGGGGGGGGGGCACCTTAGCTAGCAACATTCCCATTGTGTATTCACCAGCTTTTTTTCTTTCAGCGCGCACACAGTACATTCGTCCTGCATCCATACTATTTGCACTTTTCTTTAGTATTACCATCTAAACATCTGGACAATGATCAAAATCCTTCGTGATTTTTCTCTACCTATGACATCTATTGCAGCATGTCCGTCCTGGGAGAGGGATCCCTTACTCTGTCAACTCTCCCCGAGATTTCTTCTATTTTTTTTAATCCCGGTTAAGGGTTTTTTTTACTGGGAGTTTTTTCTCAGCCGAGCTAAGGGTGTAAGGGCAGGGTGTCATATTGTTTCATATTTTATCATGTTGTGTCATATTGTACCATACTGTATCATATTGTATGGACTGTAAAGCCCATTGAGACGAATGCTATTTGTGATTTTGGGCTATACAAATAAAACTGATTTGATTTGAGTACAGACAGGTAGCGGATCGTGAGGAGATATTTACAGATTATGTGTTTCTGGAGAATGTGTGTAGTCAAAATGTGATTTTAATTTGGTAAAGGAAGTAAAAAAAAAAATGGATACTGCCTGTGAAGGAAGTTCTTTCAAGGTTTCCCTCACACTGGCCAACCCTAGTAAGCATTAAATCTGGCCTTCAGGAAAAAACATATCGGCCTCTACAAGGTGTTAATGCAACTGGCTGTTTCACTGTAACCTGATCCTTACCAACCAACCACCATTTTCTCCACATGTTCCGTCCAACAGTGAAAGCTTTGTACCGCGGATCAGAAGTGGTTTTAACGTAGAAACCAGATGAGTGAGTCAGACTCTGTATAAATCAGCTGATTTGTTAGTATGTTGTCCCTCACACCCTGAAACTCCTTTCACTCTCACTCCACTATGTTCTTATTTAGAGAGGTATGTAAGTTTGGCAGTGTGTGTGTGTGTGTGTGTGTGTGTGTGTGTGTGTGTGTGTGTGTGTGTGTGTGTGTGTGTGTGTGTGTGTGCGTGTGGAGAAAGTGCCTCTCGCAAATGCACAACAATGTAACAGCTATGCAGCCCTCTTACTGTTAACCCTCTCCTGTCAACTACTGACAGTCAAAATGTTGCTACTGCCTGCAGGTCACAACTGTGGGATCGCAAACCCATAAATGAGTTTACACAGATAAGTGTGTGTAATGGTTTTATGAGTAAATTGTCGTCAGGAGGCAGGCAGGTTTAGACATGAAGAAAGTTTCTAGCTTCTCATCGTCGATAGGGTGTCGAAGTTAAGGGTTCCTCCAACAGTGAACAGTATTGGAAACGCTAGCTAGCCAGACTATGATGCTATGTGCAGAGATCTTGTTGCATCCAACGGCTCATTTGCATTGTTTTACACTACCAGCAGCACAAGGCCCAACAAGTGTAAAGAAAAGGCTACATTTCCAATCAAATACCACATAGGATAAGGAAAAGCAGCAAGGGAATGGATTTGAAAATGATAAAAGCAATAGCATCATTAAGTATGTAAAGTTTATATTAGGCTTCAGGCTTCAGGGCCTAAAAGGTGTGGCCTTCTGTGGATGAAAGTGACAGCCGAGGTAATGTAAATATGCGGTTTGTCTTCAGGCTCATTCACAAAACAAGTTGTAAATTGGTACAGAATTACCTTCACACGGATCACAATAACCTAGATGTCTGAAGTTGAAGCTTGTCATTTTAAATATCTTATCGTCAATGCAAAAATGTAATAATAAAAAAAAGTTATAGTAAATTCAACAGTCAATTCTAACAGGCTCATTCCCATCACACATTGGCCTGTGTGCGTTTCTTTCTCTATCTAGCTTTTTACACCTGAGGCACTACAGTACATGAATGAGTCCAAGTCGAAACCTGTGATTCTAATGTCTATCCATCAATGCAAAAATAAATGTAAAAAAACAACAACATTAATTTCAACAGTCAATTCTAACTGTAATGTGCCCCCTCCCTCCTTCACCTGTTGAAGCCTTTGATTCTACTGTCTATCATCAATGCAAAAAAATAAATTATAGTAAATTCAATAGAGAAATCTAACTACAATGTGTCCCCCCCCTCACCTGTTGTTTTCCTTGGCGTCCTCCACGGCGGTCTGTTTGAACTCTTCGTACATCTTCCTGTTGAAGTTATCTCTCAGGAAGAACGACCAGAAGCGGAACAGCGTGTTCATCTCCTGAGACGAGCCGATGCCCAACCGCTTCCTCTCTGCAGGAAAACACACAAGGAATCAGTACAATCTGAACGAATGTAAGATTAAAGCTATAATGCGTAACTTATGGCAACGTTTCCACTCTGCAGGAAAACACAAGGATTCAGTAAACATTTAAAGTGATCGCCAAAACTATAGCATCAAAAAACAAATGTATTATAAACCTGTAAAGATCTTATGTATTGCAAAAGGCACATTAATAAACTGAGTTGAGACTAAATTACTTTTGTGTTTTGATATGATCTTGCATAAATGTATTATCTGTACAATCTAAACGAATGGAAGATTAAAGCTATAGTACGTAAATTATGTTAAGGCTTGTGATAGAGTGGGTGAAAGGGGTTAAGCCGACATTTATCTATACAAAAAAGTTACACACTAAGGCTTTAAACTATTAAAAATCCATCTATCCTTGTGATAGCGTCCGTACCGTTGAGACATCGTCGGCGGTACTTGTGGTATCCCTGCTGGGTGAAGCCGTTGTCCCGGAGCATCTCGTGGGACGGGTGCCAGAACTTGGGCAGAGACTGAGGGGTGCAGCCATAGCTCCCGCCTTCAGAGGGGGACGCATTGGAACTGCTGTAGCGGGGGAAAGAGGAGACGATTGAGTGGAAATACACCTTTTTTTAAATTAAAAGTTTAGAAGAGCAGTTCTGTTTGTTCTGTGATGCCCTGTGTTGTGCTGTGGGGTTCCATCCTGTTTATGTTGTTTTTTTTAATCTTGTTTAATTTTCTTTTAACATCGATGTCAGGGGACTACAGATGAAAAATATCTTCTTTTAGCTAATTCTGGCATTTTTTAACCCATGTATGATCATGTGTTTTATTAATTTGCACTGTCCCCTTCTTAAATAAACTGAATTGAACATAAGGACTGGTATTCTAACCTGATGGAGGAGGATCGCGCTCTGTGTTCACGTGAGTCCATCACCCAGCCGATGTGAGCTTCCTGAGGAGGGTTGGAACTGTGGCTCGTCTTCTTCTTCCGTGGCGTCTGGGAGGCGGAATTAGAAAAGATGCATTTTTATTACGTTTATGTGTAATGAAAAAAACGATTTTAAGGGCTTTAATCTTAACCTGACTTACTGATGTACTGTAATAATTTAAGAGTCACAAGATGAATGTCAGATAATATGTTAAAATGTATTGTTTTTAAAAAGTGACCTTGATTTTTGCTTAACATTTACCTTTAATCTAAACAATGTCCTAAGAAACATGCTAAGTAGAGTACACCATGTTAGTTGTTTATTTTATTTGTCTTTTGAATGTGTATTCACTTTTTCGGTTGTGTGTTTGTGTTCTTTAAAAAAAAAATATATATATATATGTAAAAAAAAAAACGCAAGTTACATTTCCAAACTTTCACACCGAATTACTAGGAAGATGACAGGGTGTTGATGTGACTCTCCTGATTTTCTCATGTCAGGCATTAAATAGCTTTTCCACACGCTGCCCTCACCTGTCCGTCGATGGAGACGCTCTCCTTCATGACGGGGTAGAATCGAGGCGTCTTGGTGGGGTCCTGGCGGCCCGGGGTGCGAGGCGTTTTGGGGGTTCGGGGCTCGAGAGCGCGGGGCGACTCTGGGACTGTGGTGGGAAGAGAGCGCGACATCTCAACCCCACTGTCCACTGTAGAACACACACAGGGGTTACACAAAAGGAACAGATTGTTAATATCAAGAGTACAAATTATTTTCTTATGGTTATGCTAACATATTCTGCTCGAGTTGGTGAGATCTACAAAAGCTATATCTTTAGCAGTGTGACTGAAAGATTTTTTTTTACAGGGCAGTTGAATCCAAACATTGTTTAGGGTGAAGGGCTAGTAAAATACAGACTACACTGATACTTTAGCAATGGTATCATATGTTATAATCTTTAATTTCTTAACCCACTAGAAAGCCACATCTATATTGATAATTCATACCAGTGTATCGTCCTGGTGAATCAAAGAAACGTAAACGACAGACTATGGCACAGTGTTTTCATGAAGATGGCTAAACAATAGGTTGAAGTGATAAATGCAACTCATTCAAACTAGGAAGAATCCCAAAAATTGACATAATAACGCAATTAGATGTTAAAGAAATATCACAAAGTGGTTCTTATAATGCAGAAAATCAGTGAAACTTGATGCTCCACAAACCCACCTGGCATTGGCATTGGTGGGATGTCCTGGTTTGGCTCGACGGGCGCTTTGGGGATGAGCGTCTCAAACTCATCCTTAGTGATGACGTTCAGCTTCTTGAAACTCTCCACTTCCTGCTGTGGGGAAACAAAGAAACAAAATGGACGGTCAGAAAACAGTCAAAAAAAGACCAGAATTTTATTTTTTATATTTATTTTTTTATAAACGAGTTGCAACATTAAAAGTGATCGCCAGAACTATAGCATCAAAAAACAGAATGTATTATATACCTGTAAAGATCTTAAAAGACACATTAATAAATAGATTTTGCTGTTTAGTTGAGACTAAATTACTTGTGTTCTTTGATATGATCTTGTACAAATATATTATTTAAGATTTTTTTTATTTGTTTATTTAACAATTAAAGTAAAGTTAACATTGCCCAGTTTGATCAGTTATTTAATTAAATGTACATTAATAAAACCTGTCTTTAGAAGCAGTTAAACATGTGACGTATTGTTTTAAATCATGATAGTATTCTTTAATACCTTGTGAGGGACACCAAAATAACCCAAATAAATTATATCGTTTGAAACCAAGGCATCAACTATGTGTTACTAGTGACGTACACCAAGGTAAACTGTATTTTCTGGTTGTCTATTTTGCACTATTTTCAGCCTGTATGCAGAGACGCCTAAACTGTACGAGAATATAACCAACATTAACAATGAAAAGATCCCTCTACTACACTATGAAAGATAATACTCAAACCTCCCAGTCTGTGTGCACTGATAACAGAGTGCCATGGTGGTGAAATAATATGTGATATGCAAACGGCCGTGACAGACTGTGTGACACACCGCAGATGTGCTGCTGTACTCTGAACCTTGCAGGGCCAAAGAGATCCAGGTGACCTTGGTGTGTGTGTGTGTGTGTGGGGGGGTGTGTGTGTGTGTGTAGGTGTTTGTGTGTTCAGGAGTTACATTTCCCACATGTGGCGATATTATTGACAACCTTTGAGCCGAGAATGAGATGACGACGCATGAATGTTTTTTTTCTTGGAGTTTTACAGACATTCAATCCATTTCACCAGTTCAATCATAACGTGTGTCTTATTTTGACTGACATGTTTTATTGGAATGGATTGAGTTTGACTATTTTTATTTTATTTATTTTTTTGGGCATTTTCAAGCTTTATTTGACAGTGTTGACAGAGTTGAAATGGGGAGACAGAGAGAGAGAGAGAGAGAGAGAGAGAGAGACAGACAGAGAGAGAGAGGGGGGATGACCTGCAGTAAAGGTCCACGGGTCGGACTCGAACCCGCGACCACTGCAACGAAGGCCGGAGCCAATATGGTACACGCTCTATCCACTACGCCACCGGAGCGCCCCGAGTTTTGGACTTCTGACGGGGTTGAGGTGGCAGCAGTTAGTTGATATGAATGTTATCTACCAAAAGGTCATGAACCCACAACACTGCTCTTTATTTTAACTGCAGACTTCTGACCTCTAAACTTTCTCTACACAGTCAGTCAACTAACACCTCGCCGTTCTGCAATAGGGGATTATTCCGTCTGCTAATTTATTTCATAGTGAATTGTAAATGTTACCAAGTCCTCCATTTTAACTTTCACTTGACACTTCCTAAAATTTCACTCTCACTTCACTTACAACTACTTTTAAAAAGTGTGCAAAATATGTTTTATTCCAATTTCAACCATGAGTAGCAACAAGTAGAAGCATTAAGATACTATTTTAAGTGCCAAATAATATGTGTCTGTCAATGTACATGGGTCTTAAAAATACACTACTATATAAAACACTTTTCCACAGTCAACATAGACATTTTATCAAGTTGTTTGAAGTGGTAACCCAAGAGATTTTTGTATTGAGGGAGATCTTTGGGCCATAATGTATTACTACATAATCGTGTAATAATAAAATAGGATTACATAATACAGTGTAACCTATAGACGGGGTAACTGCAGACGAGGCAGCCCTTTCAAAAAATGAGGTCACAGCAGCTGTTTGACACACACACACACACACACACACACACACACACACACACACACACACACACACACACACACACACACACACACACACACACACACACACAGCGTCTGAAGTCTCGTACAGTGGACTTTGCGATAAATAGTAGTTTATTTTTGGCCCGCTCGAATGTGAGATGCAACAGCTCTGTCAAAACATCTTCATGTCCAAGAAGAGGCTCAGAGGGTTTACAATATTAAGCTTTAAAAGTGTCTTTTTTAGAGTAAAATTCTGTGTTTATTTATTCAATTTACTGTGTCGAAAAGGCACAATGTAAACGTTCGTCAATCACCAAGTTTAACAGTTAAGAAAGTGTCTGACACACACACACACGCACGCACGCACGCACGCACGCAGCTAATTCAAAAACAGGAAGTGAGTCAAGTTTGATCAAAGGCCAAATGACCAAAACAACCAACAGTAGTTTAGCGACTGTTGGAGAGCTGGAAACAAACAGTAGCTCTGAGGGAGTATGCTCCATTTTCTCTTAGGCACACATTAGTCTGTGTGTGTGTGTGTGTGTGTGTGTGAGTGTGTGTGTGTGTGTGAGAGAGAGAGAGAGAGAGAGAGAGAGAGAGAGAGAGAGAGAGATAAACAGCTGCAAAATATGTTGGATTTGGAGACACAAATTGGAAAAACTGTTATATAAACAGTCATATGAAAAGGTGCTATAATGTACTGTATATTCCTGCCAGTTCAGACACGACCTACTACATGCGTTTCTTGTACGATGTCTTCCTCCCCTCCTCGCCTATCATGAGACAGATCTGCTCAAACAAGTTCCCGGGTTTCCTAAACTGATGATTTTTAATTAAACTGTCAATCCAAAGTAGGTCCTTCTTCTGCACACTCACTTCACATGGAATCCTCACAGTAAAAACAGGCAGGACTTGTGCAAAACGATTATAGTTGAGAATGAGTGGGGGCACCTTTAGCTCAGTTGGTAAGGCGTCCCCCTTCCCGGGCCGGGCCCAGCAGTTCGATTCCCACCCGCGGTCGTTCTCTGCATGTCACTCCCCTCTCTGCCCCATTTCACCTCTGTCTCTCTGCACTATCAATAAAGCGTAAAAATGCCCAAAAAATATCTTAAAAAAAAAAATAGTTGAGAATGAGCTGAAATAATAAAAGGTGCAAAATTGGGTTTGATTAATTCTGATTTGAACCATCTTGTTGACAATGTAAAAGCATATTTCTAGTGATATTGATGTAAAATATATATATATATAGAGAGAGAGGAATGCCTAAAATGGTCAGAACTCTGAAAGCTTCCCAATGCATCTTTAGTTGGTAATCTTCAGTCATATTCTGTCCAACAATATTGGTTAAACATTTTCTTGGTACTATTGGTCTATTTTTGTTTTGTTTATCTATTCACAAAAATGCAATTCTTTTTTTTTTATCTTCCTAAAAAAACTAAACTAAAACTCTTTCTTACACCACTTTACCAACACCATTCTCTCCATTTCTACCGGCTCCTCCCCCTTCCACAGGTCCTGCTCATAGTAAAACAGCCCGTCGTTATCTAACCTAAACTAGCAGTGCCTAAAATTATAAGATTATAAGTCATAAGCCTGTCATCTTCTGTCCGTTCCTTTCAGACGTGTTAAATTGGAAAAATATATTTTTTTATTAATTGACTTACTTTAGTTTCTTTAAGAAAAAAATTAAATATTTCTCTCCTTTTATTTATTATTATTTATGTTATCACATGTTGGAAAAAATAATAAAATAAAGTGACCCAAACTAAAACTGTTTTTTTATACCAATCTCCGACCCTATTCCGCTCTCACCTTGCTGGTCTCTATTGGCTCCTCCCCCTTCCACAGGTCCTGTTCGTAGTAGAACAGCCCGTCGTTGATGGCCTTGGCGAGGTCTGTGGTGATCTTGGCCCGGGACTCGTGGTTCCCCGTCCGGTCGCCTGCCGGGTGTTTCTTGACGTACGGCGGGGTTTGGGTCACGATCAGAATCTTGTTCACGTCATGGTCGTCCATCTCGTAGTCGGAATCCTCGTCCGACCAATCGGTGAACTTGTTTTTCCGCGGCGCCATTTGTTCCATTTCCTAAAGTCAAAGTCAAAGAAGTAACACTTATTCCTACATCAGTTGACCAAAAGTGCTGTACAAGATGCAATACAAAATAACATACAGCTCCGGAAAAAATGAAGAAACCACTCTAAATGTTCAGTGTCTCTCGTTTTACTAGTTATAGGCGTATGTTTGAGTAGAATGAACATTTTGGTTTTATAATATAAACTACTGACAACATTTCTACCAAATTCCAATACATATTTTTAACATTAAGAGCATTTCCATTAAGTTATGTAGAGATGAAAATTTAAGAAAAATCCAGACTGGTCTCTTAATTTTTTCCGTAGCTGTGTAAGATACATGAAAAAAAAAAAGGTAGGAGTGTCAATATCTCAACTTATGTTTTATGTTAAAGGCCAATGCAAACAAAGTGAGTCTTCAGCAGCGTTTTGAACTGGTCAACTCTACAGGGATCCAGGTTCCATTCATTCACACACAGTCTCACCTCATCGAATAAGAAGTCAAGCTCCTCTTGGTCGGGCTCGGCTGGATTCTGCTGTTGCCGTGGAGAATCTTCATTGCGTTCCTAAAGTCAAAGTCAAGTTTATTTAAAAACAACATCAGTTGACCAAAAGAGCTGTACAAGAGACAATACAAAACAACATAAAGGCCTAAGACAAAAAATAAAAAAAAATATAGGAGTGTCGAAAAGCTCAACTTGTGTTAAAGGCCAATGAAAAAAAAAGTGAGTCTTCAGCAACGTTTTAAACTGGTAAATAGACTGGGCTGTTCTCAGATTCAGGGGAAGACTGTTCTAGAGATTGGGAGCAGCTACAGTGAAAAGCTCTGTCACCTTTTGTCCAAGGCAACACGAGGAAAGAGGAGAATTTAAAATACAAGTTTTAAAGGTTTTAAGGGTCAATTGAAGACTCACTTGTTTAGGCTAAAGGCATTTGGGTAACTTATGTCTTTATGTTAATAATTTTATCTGTTGTGTTTTTATTTTATTTTATGCTTAGACGTATTTTTTTTACTATGCTTTTATTTTCTAAATGTGTCTGTTGTGTGTTTTAATTTGTTAATTGTTAATTTGTTTTATTCTTAGCATTTAGTGGCCCTGTCTGTGAAATGCTTTATATAAATAAAGTGAGCTAATTCAATTTACTGCCTGATAGCATGTCTGTACGAACAGTTCAACGTGTATAGGTTGTTTGAGGATTAAGGAATTATATAACAAAAGAGTCAACTCGCCAAAAAAAAAAAAAAAAAAAGTACAGTGCAGTGTTTCCCACTAATGTATCATTCCGTGGCGGGCCGCCACACTTTCATTTTGCCCCGCCACACTTTAATTTTTTTTTTTTTTTGATATATGTATATTTTATTATTTAAAAAATATACATGTATACATTTCATTTGCAATGCGCGAGTTTCACTTGGAAACAATAG